>JAUZST010044173.1:0-26105 GCA_034779995.1 Parotocinclus haroldoi
TAAATAAACACTTTTTTACATTCACTGTACAGTTGATCACTTGCTAAATAGATCTGCATTGTAAAGTTACAATTACAGACTGTAGTTTATCTATTGCACTACATTTTGTTCATCCCCTTTACTCTGTTCTGTAATGGTCATGGTTCCCACAGACCCATACAGTGACATACTACAGTGACAATGTGGAGGTTGGGTGTTAGCATGTGTTGAGCTCCTATGACATTTATGTTTAAGTTATTTGACAGGCTTTCTTATCCACAATGGATAAGTACTACAACTAAAACAGTCTTACAATCCAAGCAATTGTGGGATAAGTATATGGTCTATTGACCCTGCCTTGGACCTTCTGGTCCAGAGTCTTGTACCTTAACGGATAGGCTACCAGAGTACCCTATAAGTGGATCAGACACAGCAGTGCTGCTTAATTTTTTTTACATTTTTTATTTTTAAGCAATATGGTCATTTATCATGCACTATATTAGATATATATCCATATTGCTCCACCTTTTACAGATTTAAAGTCAGAGACAGCAGCTTGGCTGTTGCTGCACAGTTTGTGTTAGTTATCTAATCTTTCATGGGGGTTCACATGACACAGTGTGCTGGAGGCTGAACATTTTTGCTTTACATTTGTGGCTACTTTTAGGCCAGTAGTGCCACTAAGGTGTTTAAAAACTCTAATCTGATCCACTCATACCAGCACAACACACACCACCACTAGATCAGTGTTGCTACAGTGCTGACCTGTGCTGGTCCTGTTTATCTAAGATGCAGAGAATCAAATTGTCTAACTACTGTATATGGTGGAAAATGCACAATGTATTTGATTCCCAGAAACATTCAGAAAAACTACTTTGATTTGTACTTACTTCTCATTGTAATATGCTGTTTTTGTGTAACATTTGACTTGTATCATTTAGCAGACTGGCTCTGAGAAATTTTATATTGGTATCTCTCCGTTGTAAAGAATTACACTTGTGTAATAATATATCCCTGTGCAACGTTGCAACAAAATGTACTTAAACACTACTTTGGAAAAGATGTTTAAGTTGCAGTTATAAATGCATCTAAATTAAGTTTGTGCAAACAAGGGAACATAACCACTAGAGGAAACTCAATTATGCCATTTTATAGATTGAAGACGCGCACACACACAGTATATCTCAGGTTTATACAATACTTCACTCCTCAGTAATGTAAGGCAGGGAGCTGTGGGGATAACAGAGGGTCATGTCCCCCATTTAGCTAATCAGACTAACGAGCTTTAGATTATATTTAGAAGGATCATAATGGAATTAGAAGACCCCGCATTTCCTACCTATACTCCCATCTAGTCACCAGGGCATTTACTGTAACTTGAAGGTTACACCCGAGGGACGAGGTAGGTTACAGGAATGAACTGAAGAGGCTGAGTGTCAATTACGACCAAAAAATGGAGATGGTTTCTTTGCTAGATGTGTAGCACTAGACTTGTTTCAAGACGAAAAACGAGCAGTCTTGGACTTTGAAATTGTTGTTGAGACCAACCAAGTACAATGTTTCTGTCTTAAGGTAACGTTAATTAAAACCTGTTATTGAATATTAACAACTCATTCAATCGGAATAAATCAGTCCTGCCTATATATTAAATGAAATCTGCACTGCACAGATTGGTTTTCGGCCCCATTCTTTATGCTGTTGGTATGATTTAGGATATTCACATTTAATAATAAAAATTAATATTAATGATGATATTAATTAAATTATCATTAAAAGTATTATTATTGTTGATAATTAATGTTTTTGCTATATTCAGTTCTTCTGATTAAGAAGGGAAACAGCAGTCCATGGTATCAGTTCCTCCATCTCAGAACTGCCTGCATTCTCTCGCCATGGAAGGCTAGGCATTGTTCGTGCACCAGAAGGAACCAGGACCCACTGCACCAGTATAGGGCCTGACAATGGGTCCAAGGATTTTATCCCGGTACCTAATAGCGTGCGGGGTCTGTGAGTCCTTTCCAGGGATATGCCTACCTATACCATCACTGATCCCCACCACCAAACCGGTTGCAGGCAGCATAACATTCTCCACGGCATCTCTAGACCCTGTCACATTTGTCATATGTCCTCTGGTGACGCCAGCTCTCATTTGTGAAAAGCAAAGGGCACCATTAGCAGATCCGACAATTATGGTGTTCTATGGCAAATGGCAATCAAGCTCTATGGTACTCTATGGTAGCTCTCGGGCCAACCTTGCTTGCTGGAGGTCATACAAAAGTAGGGCTTTGTTCATCCAGTTCCTTCTTGCACTAAGGAGCAGATACTGGTCCCACTGACAGGTTAAGGACCTTGTATAACCTTGTCCAGCTCTTCTCGAGTAACTGCTTGTCTTCTGGAATCTCTTCCATACTTTTAAGACTGTACTGGAAGACACAGAAAACCTTCTGGTAATGGCACATATACCTGTGCAACCTCTGCAGGGTCCAGGTACTGCACCATGGCCCTAGCAGTGATGCTGACCCCAGTTCACTGCAGAAAAAAATCAACAGCGTCCACCTATTAAACCATTCCTGTTTTTTCAGTCTAATTGTTGCTCCTTTAGTGTACACTTTTAATTTCATTAACTACAATGCAGGTGAAATGAATTGAGTTGATGCTATATTTTTGATTATAAAGTGTTCCTGTAACATATCGGTCATGAAAATGAGTCCTTAAAGTCTTGGCATTGGCTCAGCTTCAGCTCTAGCAGTCGTTACTGTACTACTATAACTTATTTATTAGGTCCAGTGTGATTTTCTTATGTTTGGTAATCTACAGGAATATTTCAACAAGGAAAAAAACGACGTTTCCCTCACATTACTTTATGAAGATCTATCTAATTCAGTTCTATAAGAGAATATGCAAATGCAGAAAATGCCGAACTCTTAATTCCAGTTCTTACTGACTGTGAGCTAACTGAATGTATATACTGTGTTCCATCGTTTATCGCGGAGTTTACGTTCCAGGACCACCACCACCTACTATAAACGAAAATCTGCGAAGCAGTGATTATTGAAGTATTTATACACTATTTTAGCCGTAGAACTTGCAGAATGTTTGGGTGGCATTGTAGGGCTTGAAAGAATTCAGTCTATAATGAAACTTTCACAAACAGTGAGCACAACACCGCAGATAAAAACTCGTCATGTCGGCAAGTAGCGACTGAGGGGTGGGCGATGCTCTAGTCTTCTTGTTTTTGGTGCATATTCATCCGCTAAGTAAATACTTTACTGTAAATCATAATATTTTATGATTTATAACATTTTAAACATTTTTATACGTTTTGTGATTTTTTTTTTCTAAATTTAAAAGTTCCGCAAAAGTGTGTTTTTTTTCCATTATTATTTTTTGAAAACTCGTGATGCACTGAAGCAGTGAAATGTGAACCGCAAAGTGGCGAGGGAACACTGTATACCATTCACTAGCTGGTAGTCAGGGGACAGTGTTTCTGCTCTGGACAACTTATCTGAAGCTTGTGATTTCAAGCCACAGCTTCCACTGTTGTGCAAGGTACATCACTGTCCACTCATCTTTTAAGTCACCTTATATATCTACTAAAAGGTATAAAAGCCACCATTATAGTTCCGCATTTTTCGATGTGAAATTCAGTGCACTCTATGCAATTCTTGTGTACCCTGGTGCCCCTATGAGTGCTGATACAGGGAAAGACCGTGATCCAGAGCTGTCCTTCTCCTTGTACTGCATTGTCTTGAACTACACATTTAATCCCTGCCCAGTCATGCTCCATAAGCTTCCTGCTCATCCTCTTATATTGTGAAAGTTTAGTGATCTAACACTGCCAGTCCACTTACATAACCCTCAGCTCGTCTCCTGCAAACACCATTAAGAACAGGATTTTCCTTTGCCCTGAGGTGTTTTATTTTGTTTAATTTTTTTGTATTTCATATCTGTGCTGGTACAAAAAAACTCCTACTTTTACTTCAGTGCTTTTCTCTAACTATGGCCTCGCTCCAAACTGACATTTTTTTTACCCTGCCAGGACACTGATCAGAATATTCATAAGCTATCGATCTGGTCCACCACCAAGATCTCTTTCAATGCCTTCCTCCTTTTCTCTCTGTCGTTCTCTGACCCGTTTTACCACCCTACCCTCTTCTTTAAAATAAGGAAAGAGAACAGGACAGAGGTTAACAGATTAGAATGTGGAAAAGCACTAAAAGAGAGAACTGTGAAAAAAAGGCTATTAATTTCACATCAAAGATGTCTGACCAAGGTTGCACCAAGAGGGACAGGCCAAAAGTACAATGAAGGATGTGGCAGATGGAGGAGGGGAATGGAGCATGTGATGAGAATGGATGATGCTGCGATGAAAGTGCAGGTAGAATAATGACATCATCAGCTGGTTGATTTTCAACAAGGCAGATCCAATGTGAGATAGGTGCTGTTTTTAGCAAAAGTCACATTCACCCTCCTTTCAGCATCAAAATAACATTAGCAATATGAAACATGAAATAATTGGTTTGTGAACCTCTTGTCCAGTTTGCTTCTGTTCACACCCATAAGTATGTCACTTCCTACACAATCACAATCATTTGTTTGTAAATCTCATCTGTGTAATCAAACTTTCTTTACCTTTTCATTTGCTGTTTGTCTTGTTTAATTAAATACATTCAAATGCTTTTTTAATTAAATGCTTTTTTTTATTAGTAATGTAAAAAAAATAGTCAAATATTTTTTAAATATTAATTCATATTAATTTTGGTACATCCCCTAATTTTTGCGAGCAGTGTAAAAAGCATCATTACATAAAAAACTAAAGTAAACTAACATTTTCTACTGAATATTGAACTCACATGCTAGAAAATAAAGACTCAAGAGCTGTATGCCAGTGCCTCGAGCATTGTCCTAAACAAACATACCAGACACTCTGAATTTGTGAATCTGAATCTCTTACATCCCAGAGACTCAAGACTCACAGACTTGCACGCTTGAGCTTGCGAAGTTAGAGACTCAAATTTGCACACTAGACACTTGAGTCGACTCAAACTCTCAAGCCAAAAACTCAAATCTCAACTCCAGAGACATATTTCAGAAGCTCTACTTAGACTCAAATGATACCTGGTGCATGTTATTATCTTTAAAGTACCTCAGTCTATAAATTGGTAGGTGTGCTAGGTCTTCCTAGTCATAAAAATCTCCATGCACATGAGTATCACTTAGACCAATGAGCTACTTTGCTAATTACTGACTGCTTCTTAAATTATTTACACCATTGTCAGTGATTACAGAGTCAGAACCTTGAAGGCATCATAAATACAATGTACAGCAAAGGGACAGAGGAAAGGAGTGAGTGAGGTAAAGGGTTCATGTCTGCTCCAGTGGATCAGTTCAGCTGTGGCAATGAAATGTGACAGGCACAAGCGTTAGAGGCTGTGCAAAAAATAGTCACCATACGGCCATGACAAGCATGGGGTAACAGAGCTAGGATAACACTGACAGGCTCTGCGGTGTGTGTGTGTGTGTGTGTGTGAGAGAGAGAGCGAGAGAGATCTGATTTATAGCACCCAATTTGGACATATTAAAAATTCTATTGTAATAATGGCATGAGTTCATCTTATTTACATTCACTGATTAACTTCATTATTTCTTTTCTATGTATTAATGCCAATTCACACTTAGTCATTTTTGCAGAAAGCAAGTGATTTGACTCCCAGTCATCTGTCCATAGTTAAAGTAGTGCTATGAAATGCCAATCATTACTATAGCTGATGGTAAAGTTTGATCTGTTGTATGAGATGTACCTGGCATTTATGTCTCTGCATTATTTGTTACTATGCTTATTTGTAAACTTTAGACACAGAAACACAGATGCAGAAACAATATATCCATATCTCCCCAGAGCTACAACAGCAACCCCTACCCAGTCTCGTAAATGGACGGCAGTGGAAAATTCATTAGTGTAAGGCTGGTATTCTTTACAGACTAGTCACAGACTATGATTTTGCAAAACCTGTGGATCCGGCATCGTCAGAAATCGCAATACTGCAACTACATTCCATTAGGATCAGATCCCTTTATGCTGTTGTAGAAAACAAGATATATTGGGATTTTGTACAATGTATTTACAAAAGTTATCCAAGTTTAACAAAGAAAGAGAGTCTATGTCCACCTGACACTTAAGGGTTAAAATTCGACAGCAAGATTTTAATGTGACTTTTGAAGGAATTTGTATATAACAGTGAAATTGCTTGCAAATCATCATCTTAGGCCAGCAAGAAATGAATACCAAACCACATTTAATATTTACTTATTACTTAAAGAAGTCTATGGAAATCTGGATTGGATTAACCGTACAGTCGCAGCCAACTCTCGGTCACTTGATGGATCATTGATCTCCACACATTTAATTGATGTGATCCATAAAGTATTTTGGCAGGATAGTGTAGTACTTTGCCATTGCTTTCTCTACCCCTCCCCATTTATCCGGGTTTGGGACCGGCGTGAAGCTGTTTCCAGTTACACAGCTGGGGTGTTTTACATACACATTTCAATAGCAATTTAGAGACACCAATTAACCCAACACACATGTGGGAGGAAACCGAAGCACCTGGAGTAAACCCACGCAGACATGTGGAGGACCCAAGCCGCTCCACCCTGGGATTGAACCCGGGACCTTTTTGTTGTAAGGCAGCGGTGCTACCCAAAAAAATCTAGGTTATTCCAAATACTGTTATTTTTATTTACACATATGCAATGTCAAAATGAGTCTGTTATATTATTTATATTATTCTGTTTTATATATATATATATATATATATATATATATATATATATTATTTATTAGTGTCCTAATAATACACATAGCAATACTTACAATTTCTGTAGAAATTCCATAAAGTACACGTTGAAGTTAGGTAAGGTTTTGTGTAGCAGTGACCATGGTTTAAGAAGATTAATTATATAAGAAGAAAATAAAAGAGGAAGGCGGGTACAGCTTCTCCTATGAGTTTTGCTCCTTTTATATTATGTCCTATAAGTCCTAAATCAACACTTCCATCTGTGCTTCCTTTTTACCTTTAAAACTCTGCTTTTGCTTGTCTGTAAAAAATGCACCCCATCCAGGATACAGTTGACAGCTTCTTTATAATTATTGACAATTCCTTGGTTTTTCCCTGCCCTAATGCTAAGAGCTTGGATGTCATCCTCGATAGCTTATTATCTTTTCAATTTCACATTACCCAATCTGCATATTTTCATCTTCGCAACATTAATCGTCTTCGCCCCTTCCTTACCTCTCATACAGCATCTATCCTTATAAAGGTTGATCTTATCTTGTTCATCGTCTTGTTACTTCTCGCATTTATTACTCTAATTCTCTCATTTCTCCCTCTCAAATCTCTTCATAAGTTGCAACTTGTCCAGAAAGGCAACTACTCGTATTATCTCAAATGCCCTCATTCCATTATATTACCCCTGTTTTACTCCACTGGCTCCCAGTTAAGTACTGGATTGATTTCAAAATCTCCCTTTTCACATTTAAGGCCATTCACAACAATTTTTGCTTTATGTGTCCTTGAGGGTCATGGAATACACCTTTAGATACAAATTATTATTATTATTATTATTATTATTATTGAAATTATATTGGAAAAGCAATCACATATAGACTCTCAAACCCTCACACCAAGCAGATTTCTTATGAACACATCAAGTAATATATGTATGCAGTGGGGCAATGTTATTCTTCTAGGACATATTATATTATTATGAGAGAGGGCTTTAGAGCAGGTTCAAATCATTCTAGTTTATTAATTCAATACACATTATGACAAAACACCCTTCATAGTTTATAAGCACTCGGTAATGTAACCGTTGTACTTCAGGAACAGTGCAGCATTAGTGGAGGCACTGTGGCCTTGGGCTATGGGGTTGCAGCAGTTAGGATACTGAACCATTGAGCAGTAAGTGCAAGACCTGGCACTGCAAAACTGCCACTGTTGGGCTCTTAAGAAAAGCCTTTAAGCAGCAATTGCTGGGATTGTACATTGCAAGACTGCATTAGTTGTACTCTGTAAAAGGGCTAAATGGTGCAAATCTAAATGAGCTCCTGTAGAAGTACAGATTGAATTCACAATGTCTGACTGTAATGTGAATACTTATGTGAATGTTAGTTTACTCACATCATTATTTCAGCAGTAACAGCAGTGCTGATAATGTGGACCTACCCCTTCTGCATTATTGCATCAAGCAATAATATATAATACTGTGGTAGCCTAGCGTTTAAGGTACTGGACCTGATGGCCCAGGGTTCAAATCCCATCTCTGCCAAGCTGCCACAGTTGGGTCCTTAAGCAAGACCTTTAACCCACGATTGCTTGAATTGTAAGACTGTAGGAATTGTAAGTCGCTTTGGATAACGGTGTCTGCTAAATTCAGCAAATGTAAATATAATAAGCACATTTTAATTGAAAGATGTTTATTTGTGTGTAATTTCTTTTCCAAAAACCATTTCCTGTGCATGCCCCAACATCAGGAGCGCTAGCAGACGCCAAGGGTTGGATACAGTGGAAAAAAAAACAACTGATAGCTAAATAAGGTCAGTAGATATTTTTATTATTTATTTTATTTTAGATGTAACGGGTCTACTTGGGTACTGGGGTAGAGTTAGTGCATTAGGCCTTAGCAGCTATGAGGCAGAGACAGGCAGTTAAGCTGGCAGTCCCACTGTTAAACAGGCATTAGGACCCTGCGGTATAATTAGGGTTGTAGGTCAACGTGCCCTCGCTGCATTTTTTATTAAGCACACCTGTGGCTTATTGGGCTTGTAGCTTGTGCATGTGTGACAAAAACGTTCTTTGGCGAGAGGCTTGTTTGTCTGCTGGGAAATGCTAACTGGCTCAGGATGGTGGTTTGTCTAAGCTGGTCATTAAGGCATTTGAAGCCTGAGTTAGGTAGCAGGTAAGCACTGCATGGTATGCACTTCTCAGATTTTTGTGTGATGGTTTTTTTTTGTTGATTATGGGCTGGTTTTTTGTTTTGTTTTGTCTTAGTTGGTTGAGGCCCGTTAAAGGCCTCTGATGTTTGCTCTTGCCTGGTAAACTATGAAAGGGACTACCGTCAGTAAGCTTTTTTGATAGTAATGATGCTGTTTTGGTAAAAAAAAATATATATTTTATATCTATTTTAAATCTATTTTATAGTTTAGAGTGTTTTAACATAAGTGACCATTAAAGATCTCATGACTACTGGTGTTTTAATGTGCATTCTTAATTGCTTCAGTGTATTGTGGACCTGGGATGCTGGGAGGATGTCCGCATGGAACACCTGCTGCTAGTGGAGGGGCAGTTAACTAAACAGGTATGAGATGTACTGAATTATGATTAACAGCCATTGTTTGGTATTATAAAGGTTTTAATGATTTTCTCCTTTCAATAGGAGTGCTTTAGCTAAGCACTAGCCACTGCTCGAGTTTCCTTTCCTGTTTACTGGAGCCTGTTTTACTCGGTTTGGATATCTTTATTCATTTGTATTAAAGATCCTGTTAGTTTTGGGCCTGCTATAATAGTTTGAATTGAGTTAAAAAAAACTGTAAACACTGTAATCTATTCCTCTCTTTGCTCTGGTTGAAGTGTTTGGGTTTTGGATTGGTGTGCGTAACACTTTTTGTGTCTTTCTCCAAGTTGCGAATTGCATTTGTTGTTACCTGCTGCTTCCATAGATATATGGATGGACATTGTTCAAACTTTGGGTGATGGTCTGTTAAAGATTAAAACCCTGATTGCAGTTGCCTTATTCATGGTTTAATCCCTTCGTTTTAAAAGTGTGATTCAATAAAGTATTGTTTTTTTTAATACATCTGCCATCTGATGATCATTTATTTGAACAGACCTCACAGGGGAGCAGAATAAATGGTGTTGGCTGTTATTAGGCCTGTTGAGTTGCTATAACATTCTCGCCTATAGGTTGCTCTCATCCCTTACTTGAGTGGCATAGTTGGATATTGAGTCACAACAGAGGGCCGGGGTGCTGGTGCCCACATAGATATTCTATTATTCAGGCAACTGTAGTAAGTTGAGCACTGTTGTCTAACCATTCTGTGTCTGCATTGGTTTCCTCTCCCAGTCTAAAGGCATGCAGATTAGGTTAACTAATTTTATAGCCACTCCCTAACTTATGAAGTTCATCAGACTTGTTTATACGCTTGCTTTGTCTAATGTTGAAAGATTTGACTTCTGAATATTCCCCAGTGAAAAGGGAAGTCCTGGATTATTGCTTAAAAGTTTATACAGTTTTTTTTTAATTGTTACTTTTTGGTTCTGCATTTTGTTTTTTCCTCACTTTTTTCATGTAATATTATTGGTTAGTATTATTTTGACTTGGCTGTATGTAAAGCTACTTTGCAACAATGTACTTTATTAAATGTGCTACATAACTGAACATATTTTCCATCATGGTAATAACTAAAACAACTATTTTTAATCATACCAACCTGCTATTGCAAGTCCTGATTTTCTCCAAATCAGGTTGTTTCGTCTTTGCATCATTCCCACGCTACTCTAAATTTGACTAATTCCAGGACCATGTAAAATATGGTGATAAATCAGGGCTGCCATAGTGAAAATAAACAGATTCATCATGCCATATTGCTCCACTTTCATTCATTTTGCTTTCCTCACTCTGCTTCTCAGTCTGTCCTACAACCTAGACCGAATACGCTCAGTGATGCATACATTGAACCTGGACGGCTTTTATCTGTAGGCTTGGATGATGTGGAAATGAAAAGACAACGGGTTAAAGAGTCAAATGCAGCTTTGAATTTTATCCCGGGGTAAAATAAAGGACACTGTTTGATGCATAGGCTTTTTACACTGTATGCGTGGACATGAGGGGAATTTCGACACAGTTAATGGACTACTGTATGGGAGGATCTTATCAAAGACAGAATAATGGCTCTGCTAAGTACAGAAAAATATGAAAGGGATCTAAGGGCATTTCTACACAATCTACTTTTTAACCAAAACACATTCACAAAACAGTGTGAAACATCCTAAAGCGGTGCTGTTAAGCAGACCCTGATTTAGTACTGCTACTACTGGATCATAAAGGGCTTTTCTTTAAATCAGTGCTGAAACAAACCCAGAAATAAAAAAGAAAAGACGGAGGTGATCCCTGTTTTTACACTTAGGCCAGGGTCTAACGTGGGGTGGGGAACCTGTTTGTTACCTATGGGAATGTTAGTCTGTTAAAACCTCTGGCACAACAAAAGCACCATCTGTCACACTGACAACATACATGCACTTACACACACATACTCTGACAGTTTCTACATGTCTCTGGGCAGCATGCACATACAGCAGAAAAAGTGCTGAGTGTCCTTTTTTCAGGGTGGAAACATTAGGTGACACATCTACTGGGGATGAACTGTGGATGGGAGAGTCAGTGGGATTAAAGGCAGTAGAGGAATATTGGTGGTGATAAATAAGGGGAGGCTGTGAGAGACTACGTGAGTAGGTTTGCTCAAGAAGAGCTTTAACTAAAGTGTTCTCTCTTGAAACAGCCACTTGTAGATTTTTATAAAAGCAACCCCAGTCCCCAATACATCTTATATAGGGTATGGCACATGTATGAATGACACGTACATAAACATTCATACTGAGCCAATTTAGAGCACCCGGTTAACCTAATGCATACTTTTTGAAATGTGAGAAGAAGCTAGAGTACCTCAAGTAAGACCACTCACACATGGGAAACCAAATTCAAGGTCAAATTTTTATAGAACTTTTTTACAACGGAGAGTTGTCTCAAAGCAGCTTTACCACTATCCAGGCCCAAAGGCCGAGGAAGCCCTTGGTCTGATTGATAAATGATGAATTGATGATATAATGTTAAGCACCCAAGGCCATAAGCCTAAACCACTTGATCTGAACCGACAGGGCCACTGTGGCACATACATTTTTAATGCTGGTTACAGGAAAAACGTGTCACGACCCACAGTGCATTGTATCCTGCTGAGTATTGTTCTGTGTAGCTAATCATACTGGTCCGTGTCTGCCTCTTAAATCACCGGAATGGCCTGGTACAAGTGGTCAGTCGTACATGTGGTTCCTGGAGGAATGCAAGCACCAGGATTCATTTTTATAATTGTAAAAATATTTGGGTTCCCTGTGAAGCCAGAGCCTCACTAAATGTACTTTTTTTTATTATTAGCTTTTTGCCTTATGATTTTGTTTTCTAATGGGAACATTTCTTCATGGGAAGTGCAAATAAGCATTAGTTTTTTGAAATTATGTGTGCAGACCCATTACAGAATCTAAAAAAATATAAGCAAGTATAATTTTCTCATGTTTAGGCTAAAAATCTTACTAGTTTTGCTTCAAAATGTAATTGATTTATTAAGTGCATGGTCAGGAAGATCACTTTTGCTTAGTCTGAGAATCTTTACCTGCACTGTTCTTAAAAGCTCTTACGTAAGCCTTAAGTAGACTTTATTTGAAAATCATATTTTCATAGTTTTTAAGGGAGAAATAAATTTGTGATTAAAAATATGAAAACTTCCATTCAAATGTCAGTTACTGAATTTGTTACATAAAACATAATGAACATAAAGGTATACCACTGACAAATATAACCCATCAGAGTGGAATGGAATGGAATGCAATGTATGTATGAATGCGGGCGTGAATGTAATGATGATATACAGTGGAACCTCGGTTAATTACCACAATCCGTTCCGAAAAGTTGGTTGCTATCCGAAATGTTTGCTGTCCGAAACGATTTTCCCCATAGAAAATAAAGGAAATAGAAATAATTGGTTCCCAACCCCTGTTGACTTACTAATATATGAAAGTTACAGGCTATATAGGTAGGTTTTTTAATGAGAACAGTTATACAGTACAAATGGAGTTAAATAAGCATAAAAACATTAACGAAAGCATTTAAACATAAACTATTTAGTAAACATAAGAAAACATTTTCACTGCGATATGATGGCGTGACTGGATGGGTGTGGGGTGGAAGGGGAGGAATTACTGCATGAAGAGGGAATCCCCTTGAGGGCCATATTATTAAAATAAAGCACAAAAATCACTAAATAAGAAGGATGCGTAAAGATAACAGCCGATCGTAACTGTATTGACTCGTTCCTATTGAACGGGAGTTCAGAATCACAAAGTCCATACCTTTTTAAAACTTTGGATATATCAATTCATCTATTACACCAGCAGCAGATCATCCATAAATCCGCAGCAATAGTGGATACCGAGTATTATTTTAGACATTCAAACCTCTCGTTTGCATAAACACACTCCAATAGCATTCATACGAATGGGGTACTGTCAAAACTGTTTATTTCCTCGTCGACCAAACCCCCCTCCCTCCACCCCTTCCCCCCTTTTACCTGGTACCTTAGTCACCTTTAAACCTTTCAGCGCCCCACGTGGTGAGTGATCATTAAGGCAGCAAAACATAAATGGCTCGTACAGTAACTGTGTCTCAAGCGCGAACGATGCTGGGTCTGAGATACTGGTCACGTGTAGGTGACGTAGCTATCTGAAATTTTGTTTGCTATCTGGGGCAAACTTTTAGTAAAAGTTTTGGTCGTTATCCGAATTGTTCGCTATCGAAGGCGTTCGCTAACCGAGGTTCCACTGTACCCAAGTGATTACAATATTAAAGTGTAAGGACACATTTATTGGAAAAACGGTACAATTAAACGCTCTAAAAGGCTCTTGGTACCCTGTTTGGCTGGGTTCAAGATCAAAAACGATTGAGGATATAGGCATACGGGCTCTGTATGTCTGTATTTTTTGCTCAAATGTTACAACAGGGCCTGTGAATCATGTACACTTGTAGGTTGCAAAATTTGGCATCCCAGCTGGTCCCAAAAGGTTCTTCACCTTTCTGAAATAAGTAAAACCAACTTTTTTGTTGAGAACAGAATGTCAAAATACTTCTTTTCAGTGTACTGAGTTTTGGAATATTTGGTATGGAATTATATTAAAATGAGACGATTTACACAGTAATGCCAATGTCAACAAAACACAATAGGCATACAGAATGACATAGTGTTTTCGTCTAACAGTTGCCAGCTGCCTTGACAGTCTATCAACAGCAGTTCAAATGGAGGTCTTAGAGCCAGCATTTGGAGAAAACCAGGGTAAAAAAGAATGATACTCCTTACAGTGTTGCAAAATTACTTTGTGTTCCTTCATTTTCAGTTACCTTTAGCAACTACTTTGTCCTTTCAGGCTCACGGATTGTCTACAGCTTCACCCAAGAATAACAGATGTAGGGCAGAATATGAAGAATATACAAAAGAAAATGAAGACAATTATTTAGTAAAATAAGTTAAGAAAGCTACATTTGTTTAGGTACTCATCCAATTGAGAGAGGCAAGTCAAGCTGTAGCAGCACAGTTGGGATTGCGCGATATTGAATGCAACGAGCAAGTGTGTAAAAAAGCATTAACAGTGAAAATTTGGCATGAAATAGAACATCGTCTTCTTTCAGTTTGTCTGCCACTTCTGAACCCACTGGCTCTCCGAGATACCAACAGGAAATTCTGGCACACTTTCAGATCCATTAGGGTGATTGGCATGACTTTCATAAGCATCATTTCCTCTCCTGAAAGCTGAAGTCTGTTTTTGCCCCTGTATTTAAAAAAGGAAATGGGGAGCATTTCAACAAAAGTTACAGTGCTTTTTACTTTTTCGTTAATACACAAAAACCTCCAGCTTACATACTGTACATCTACCTCGTGCGCACACACTGTGTATCTCTTCTAGCCGTGCACACACACACACACACACACACACACACACACACACACATAGACTAGCTGTATTCTCATTGAAAATGTTGCTACAGAAGACAGGTTCGTTTTTAGCTGTCTCTATCGATTGAGCTCTGTTACACTACACTGTGCGTCTGCTCTTCATATCTCCCATTTACTCATGGAACGCTGAAACAGCTCTGTGTGATTCAATAACCTGAAAAGAAGCAACACTGTACACAGATAAATATGATGAATACACCCCACACACACCTCTTTTTCTCAATCTCACCGTTTCACTACCTTACTTTGTTGAAACAGTACGGTAGCTCAAATGGAAGTGAGATTTATGGAGATTTTTGGCATCATACATGTAATACTTTTGAAGTGAATTGGTGAATCACATTCAGCACTGTGACAAACTAAAGATTTGAGAAAAATGAGATAGCTCAAACAAATATAAAGGTCAAAAGTTACAATTACAAACGATTGAGATGAATGCAATAGTATTTTAGCTTTTATTTGTTTATACAAAAACTCAAGTAAAAAGAATTTTATCAAGTAAATAAGACTATGAATGTGTTGTATTGTTGTATTGCTGTCCCTAAGGCTACTTTGCACAGTGTTCCATAGTATTTGCTTTTCTGCCGTACGTGTTCATGGAACAGATATGCTTCGATTTCTACCTGCCAGAAATGATTGCTCTGTTATTACTGGTTACTGCTTGAGTCAGAAGCAGCCCTGATTTTTTTTTTTTATAGAAGGTTGCTCAAACTTGCAGAATTCTTCCAAATACAGACAACAAAGATGTAGCTTGGGATTTATTAGACTACGTTTAGACTGCAGGGCAAATCAGGTTTTGTTCGCAAATTTGAAGATGAGAGTGGGTGTATGTTGGATAGATTGCAGAGGAATGAAAGATTGGAAGCCCTGACTTTTGGACCATTTTGGATACATGTGAAATTTGGTCCTATCCAATGAGCAACTTTGATAAGCACCACACTATTTTGGCAAGACAAGTGGTTCGGAGTATTTATAAAACGGCAAGTCTCGTGGGATGCTGCCACTCAGTAATGATAAGTACCTACCAACAGCAGTCTGAGTAGAAGTAAAACACAAACCAGTGACAAGGGGCTGGTCACTCACCAATATGAGTGCAACAAAGGCTAAGCAATCGCTTCCCTGTTTAAAAAAATAAATAAATAAAAAATGCATACGATGCTCACATGAAAAATGAAAGAAGGCCATCTGGTCTGATTAATTCAATTTACATTTACAAGGTGTATTCTTGAGTACATGTGCTTTTTTTTACCTGATTCGAGATTAAGTGGCCGAGATCGAGACCAGATTAAGATTGTTTTTTATCATACAAGAATAAAAAAGAAGAAAATTGTGTTATGTGAATGATTACAGCTGTTGTTTGATTAAACACTGGTTTTTGCCATGTAAATTCTTCCCCAACTGTCTATAAAAAGGATCTCGGTAGTGTACCTCTTGGTGAGAGATTGTTGACTGATGAGCATGCCTCTACGACCCACCCGTAGACATTTTGCCCAGTCGACAGACTCTGAGAGGGGGGCATGACCATAGTTCTGACCCTACATGTTAGGTGCTGAGGTGCAGTGGTTCAGTCAGGGCTTACACACAGTAAACGGGCTCTTACCAGTCTGAACAGATGATTGTTTGATCCACCAACAAGCAGCTCCTACAGTTTCATTGTCTGCCATTCATTCACAGGTGGCGCCACCAATACACACCCCATCTATGTCCGGATCACTTCAAGGTGTTTAGCAGGAAATTTGTTGTCACTGTGCCCATTATGTGTCCTGGCATGGACAGCTAGCCAACTTCGCTTTCGTTTGCAGTTGCCATGATTAAGAAACTTGGATTGCAATCTTGGACTGCCAGATTGCCAATTGAACATATTTTTGTCAATGAGTATATGAATATTATTTAATTCGCCTGACTGTTTTTTTTTTCCATGTCCTGCATAGAACAAGAACTAGCAGAGCAGTAACTTGTTTTTCATAACTTTCTTTTCTTAAGCTGTTTTCAGCTGTTTTTGGGTCAGTCGGTCTGAGCGTATAGATTTTATTTAAACATATAAAGAAAGGATTGATTTAATCTGTTTGAATGTCCTGATGATGTTATAAGGATATAAAAAACTTTGGTTTGTAATTAACAGTACCTCAGACAGACACACTGGACTCGGTTGGGCTCAACAACAATTTCCAAGTCCACCATACCCTGAGCTCAAGACATGACCAAGTCTAAATGAGGTAGAGACTGAGACTGACTACAGCACTACCAGCCAGTGTAAAACAGTGTACCCAAAGGAATTGCTGATCTAATAGAATGCAGTGAAACAGATGTCACTCGTGTGAAACATTATGCCGTATTGCTCTCAGCTGCAGTCCAAACACTAATCCAGGTTCAGTAGAGTGAGAGTATGTACGTTGTAGAGATAGTAGCGGGGTGGCAGATTTTAAGCCCTGACTGGGCCATGTCCTCTGGCCCAACTCAGGATCATGCTTAGTTTGAGAGTGAACAAAGCCAATGCATAACTGTGTTTTTGTCCCCAGGTTGCTCAACATCCACTGTGCCTATGCCTGCCCTTGCTGTCCGCACCAGCTGCTCGTCATACCTTGTGCCCACTGACAAGCATCCAACATCTCACATAATTCAATTATGGACATTGAAAAATTGCATCTCTTCATCCGTCTCGTACTCTGTGCCCCTTAAACATCTGTAGTTTTATCACCATACCAGGACATTTATGGAGTTTTGCCATAAACATTCAATTGGCACGAAGTGTATTTTGGCAGATTTACCATTTACACTTGTTGTTTTTGGATAATGTTATTAAAGGCTTTACATTTATGCATGGACTGTGATTCACTCGTAAACATTTTCATTTGTGTTCTATTTTATTTTGATTATATTGCAGATGTGGTATTTATTTTTGTCAAAGAATCATTTTTTTAACCAAACTGCTTCATACACGGACCCAAAGACCATATTGAATGAAAATGAAAGGTGATGATTTTATTCAGTAAAAAGTTAATTCATCTGAATAGTTTTTTCTTTTGCAATTTCTGGTGCATTTGGAGGGATTTTTGCTGTGGTTCCTCAATCCAGAAACTTTTATGTAGTTATGCGATCAATTGTTATTCGCTGGCACAGATTATGGTAATTGTATGATAATTGTAAATGAACATTCACGCCCCCTCAAATTACAAATGACTGGTATCCACTAACGTTCTACTAACAAATCTGGTGTTTTGTGAATCAGGTTTTTTTTTTGTGTGGTAAATTCAATTTAAGGAGAATTTGCTTGTCAGTTTGCTCATCTTTCTTTATGAAGATTTTATGACTGAGGCCATGACAGTGTGAGCGTTTTCAATTAAACTTGTATAATGATGATTATTTTCCAAACAGATCTGAATATGCACTCGCTATAGTGCAGGCACATTTTCCCAAATGAAATTGTCCGAATTTGTGATTGTCCAGTGGGAAAAAGTAGCCACTGCTTTTCACTGCTACACAGTAATACAGAGAAGGCATTTGTCCTGAAGGCCATTGCACAGGACCACTAAAGTAATGTTCTCTGGAGACACCTAACTGCACCCTGTGCAGAAAGCCAGAAATATGCCCTACACACAAAATTAGGAAGGTAAACACTTTCACAATGTCTCTAGTTTTTCTCTTTTTATCTTCATGGACAAACAAGATGCCAGTGGCAGTAGCTCCCCTTTCAGTGTCACCTTCATTGTCTCCTTCAGTATCACCTGTTCGTAAGCAGCTTGTAGTCTATGTACAGTATGCTCCTACTCATCTGACACATCCTTTATATACTGGCGCTTACATAGTAAACAGAACCACACTGGACTAGATATATGGCACAAACTGTCAAGTCATCAGACTGATAAACGCTTACTGCAGATTTACCCAGCTTTGACTGTCAACAACGCATTTATAAATGAAAAGTCTACTTTATGGACCAAAGGTTTACATTAGTAGATAAGTGTTGCAGAATAATAAATACAGAGTGTTTGATGTACTCCATGAAGCATAATGAAAAAAATCCCACTTTGAAAAAAAATCACTTTTTTTTAAAAACCATTTTCTAAACGAAGTGCAGATGAAAAAATATGACAACACAAAAAGTATCAAATTAACTTTCATTTTTTCTCTGCCTTTTTGTTCTCTTCTTTTGTTTGCCCTTGTAGTTTGTATTATTTATCAGGGGGGTAATACGAGGATGTGTACCCATACCCAGATAGATATGTCTGATTGCAGCAAAGCTTGGCATGCAGTTATGTCTTTATTTGCACATGTGTAAATGATTATAGGTGTGGTCTGATTAGTCTTGCCACAAGAGGGCATAGAAGTGCTTCCATCTCTACTCTGTAAACAGGCTACTTTTGGGTAGTGTACCTCTTGGTGGGTAATCATTGACTGCTGGACATGCCTCTACGATGTACTCAAAGACATTTTGCTTCAGCATCTGTCAACTGGTGGTCAATCCAATGTTGGTTTCCTGCCACGTTTGTACACCAATCTGTGATCTATTGGATGAGAAGTCATTGTTGGTATTTTATATTTTAGCATACCTAATGTTTTAATGTTTTGAGAATTTATTTTAATTGGGACATGATTACTGATCATGTTGCCATCTATGGAATAAAACTGCCTTTCAGAAATGACATAAAAATGCAGGACAGCATGTTTTATTTAAAATGTAAACTAGATGTAGTTTAACCAGATAAATCTAAATCTTTATTTGAAAAAAAATTAATTAATTGACAAATGTATGTAATTTTTATTAACACTGAAAAAGCAATTAGGCTTTTGACAGACACCTCCCAATATTTCTGCATTATTTTATTTACATATATTATTAATTTGTGGCTATTTGCCTCATTAATTGGAACGTCAGGTCAACACACACATTTTAATTAAAAAAAACTCTATCAGAACTAATTTGCTGGTCCTGAAGGGAAAGGTTTCCCCTATATATTTCCAGTTACATAGTCAGGACATTTTGGCGCACACACACACACACACACACACACACTGCCACATACTGTCTTTTTTCCCCAGGAGCACTTGATCTGCGGAGATTGCCTTTTTAAGGTGGAAATCAATATCTTTTCTTTTCCCTTGTACCCTCTTTCTGCTGTATTCTCAGTTTTGCCCTGCGCTAGATGCCTTACCCTCCGCCTTTTGCACTACATCGGAAAGAGATTCTACACTACTAAAAATTAGGCTAGTATGCATTTCCCTAAAAGAATAGTAAGTAAATATGTGAATGAGAAAATGCATCGTTTTTAATAAGCGCCAGAAATAAGAAATAGAGATCGGTGAAACATTCCCACAAAATGTCCATATAACGCAGATACAAACTTGAGCTGTAAAAAAAATATTCAGTAACTTTATAAGTCTGTTTTCACATAAAACACTAGCTATATCTTTTAAACACTGATGCTAAACGATGAGATTGATATGAGCTCATCTCTGAGATTATTCAAAAAAAATCCAGATCTTTTCACAGAGAGAGCACTGAGGAAACCTAGATGCTTTGGCAACATAATGGGCCAGAATACGGATGCCAGACCATCACACATCATCACACACTCATCATTACTCATTTCTACCCGTGCAGATTTATGGGCAATTAAGAGTTGACAATCACTCCATCATTGGCACTATGACAAAACCAGAGTACAGGATGAAACTCCATACTGCCACATTAAAATGTGCCAAATTTCACACTGACTGTAAATCAGATTTCAGGACTGAACCCTTGGTGCTACCTCTTTCATTACTGTGCCACCACATCGTTTTCAATAAGGTGACTTATTTTGGTTCTTAATTTCATTTTATCCACTTCTCTATTTTCTCCTCTTTCTCCTCTGGACAAGTACCATGCTAAATAAGAGTAATAAGCATTTTTTTTTGTAACCGAACAATTGGCATTGAGAAGTGTACTACAAATGTACTACATACTGTGCATTGTCGGTTGCAGCAACACAATCACACCCTTGGCCAAACAGCTATAAACTCAGTGAACAATAAAATGAGGTTCAAACACGGTAAAGCAGCAAGCCTCAGGATTGATCATTGAGCACAGTCTCACTGATATAATCGTACAAATCGAGTACATAAAAACACCTGGATGCACAAACATAGCTGTTTACTTAAACAAAATACACAAAAGATTAACAGCCAGGATATTGGATTCTGTCTGTTTGATTCTCTTACTCAATGCCCTGACCATACATAGCAAAGCTAAATGATCAGCTTGCAGCAGGTCAGCTCACTTCAGAGTTCAGAGCTGGAGCAGGAGACACACACCTCTTTATTTGGCAAGCCTAAAAATACGTCCAGACGCAGGGCTGAGAGGGCAAAGGTGTAGAGTATGGGAGGTTGCTTGAAGTTCCGGTTTGGACGCTGGGTAGGAATGAGTTACCACTCTGGAGAAGAGAGAGATAAGAATGCTAAAAGAAAATACAGCACAGCCAAAAAGTATCAATCTACAGAGCAAACAACTGGGACCACCTGCTCTTACCTCTTGCCATCTGTCTATCAACTATACCCCTCCCTTTGGTCTTCCAGCCAGGGCTCAACCGTTTGAGAGCCAGCAACACTGCAAAACGACGGAGGCTATTTTTTGCCTTGCCACACTAAATAAGGACAGAGAGTTAGGGAAGTGGGTGAAGGGCCAGAGGGATTTTGCTGTCTTCACCCCAGGGGTATAAAAGCCTAAGGTGGTGGGAGGCTCGACCGATCGCTTAACCTTCGTCACCCAGTCCGAGCGCACCGTAAATGCGTCGCATTTCCATTTTTCTAGATCGTCACAATCACGTCTTACGAAATGCTTTACGTAGCTGTTTTACAGATCCGCTTTGAGCAGCTGACGTCTTTTGTTGACCGTGAGCCGTCTTGATGGACTCTGTGACGTATTTTCGGATGACAGAACAGACAGGTTGTGACAGTATGGAAATGAATTATGTTGGGGACAACATGACTGATCAACATGTTCAGTAAAACTTTTGTGCTGTTTTATTTTCAGGCTTTTCTTACTAATAACATCAGCACACTGGCCATACTGTCTCTTACTCCTGTTTCAGCTCCCAGAGGATGTAGCTCAGAGAAATTGCTCTCTCTCAGGACAGGTGGGAGGATGGGGGAGGGGGTGGGGTTTCCTCTAAGAGCCGCCTGACGCATTGCCAATCAGACATGCCCATACAGTGATGAGATGGGCTGGAGGCATTTGATTGGCAAGGTTATTTTTTACCTACCTTGCCATATTTCTTCAGGCTTCCTATTTCGTTTCAACTTTTTTTTTCCTCTGTGCTCCATATGAAGAGGACCTCCAATGTCAACGGTGCCTACTCTCCTTTATTTGTTCTTCTCCTCTCTCACACACACTCCCTCTCTTTCTCTCTCTCTCTCCCTCTCTCTGCTCTCATCCTCAAACTCTCAAACGCTGAATCAGCTGCTGGTATACAGATGATCCTGCTGCCATCCTCCCAGAAGCAGGCCGACTCTCGGTAAGTGTGTGTGTGTACGTATGCATGGTATAAGTCTGAGTACGTGGACACTCTACATCTTGTCCTGTCTTTATTGCTGTACGCTGTGTTTATGCATGTGGAAATATGTGGCCGGAGCTGGGCTACGCTCTCTGTTCTGGCATCCTGCTCCTGTCAAAGTTGCTTTTGCTAATGGAGAAGCTAGCCTTAACATACTAGTACTGAATCATACTACATACTGTGCAAGGTTACAGCAGCACATAAAGCAGCTCAGTGTAGTTTCTGATGTTCGGAGGGAGTTTTTAAGGAGTTTAGGGTTTAGGTGCATCCATTTTTTCTTTGTTTGTAATAATAGGCGTGAATTAAACGAATTGCAGATGGAGTGTGAAACCAGAAATTGAACAGTGCTTTTGTTTGTTGTTGGGGTTACTTTCAAGGGCAGGTGTAGTCGGTCCTTAATGTGTATGTTAACTGAAAACCTAGTGTAAACTCAAGGGTTTTCAACACCAGTCCTGGCGTCACGTTGTCCTGTGTCATTTGGGGATTTCTCCTCTCCAAACACAATTGGACAACTGCCCTTGAAGACTATGGTAATAAATTATAATGCAAATAATTTAGCAAGAATGACAGTACATGTTCAGCTGTGGATTTTTGACATTATTTTCAAAACATACCCTTAAAGATACATATAATTCCCTTATAGGGTTTCTCTTCAATAAAAGGCAAAGGTACATGTTAGTTACAGTGATTTATAAGTAAGCAGAGGAGAGACCGAGAGAGACAGCGATGGGCGAACGGACTGACCTTGACCTCTTGGAGCGATATGAAAAAAGCCAGTCAGCTTTCTACCTGCTAATTTTACTCCAATGGCATGATTGTGACCCAGGCCATGTTTAAATGCAGTCTGAACTGGAGCTCGGAGGATCAGATGACATTTGGACTGTGCTCAGATGAAACAGCTGCTGAAGGGAGAGGACTGTGCTGGTTCTGGTGGTGTAAGGGGGGGTGGGGACTCAGGATTGGTTCGTATGAGGCAGGAATGGTCCACCTGTTCCTAAAGTGTGTATGTGTGTGATGACTTAAACAGATTTTCTAAGTAATGGTTCCATCTATGGTGTAGTGGTGGCAAGCTGATATTAGAAGTTGGCTGTGCGGGAGAAAGAGGGTGGGGGAGACCTGGATTTACACAACCAAAGGAGGGTGATCCAGAAAGAGGAAAGCACTGGTGAGTTATGATGAGGACTTTCAGTTTAATTATGGAGACACTGTTAGAGGGAGAGACGGAGCTATGCAGTCAGCCATTGTATGCAGACTTCTGTCGGTGTGAGTAAGCCACTCATAAAACTATGGATTGTTTATAGGGCATGCTACACACATGCTTCAGCAGTTTCTATTACACAGGAATATGATGGTGGTGTAAATTACAGGCTCTGCGGTCTCGCTCCAGAAACATATACGTAATGCACTGAAAGCGCAATCTGAGTATTGTCGTTCATTGTCGTTTCAGCATTTTGCAAAATTATAAAGGAAAAGCAGTGGAATTATGGAAATCACAGGATCGATAGACATGTTAATGTTATGGAATTGATGAAAAAATCGAAACATCATATTCAAAACAATACTCGAGGTTTCATGTGGCTAAAATACTTTAACTCAAACTGGCTTTATGCCCTTCCCACATGCCACAGATTGGAGCAAGGTGCTTGAAAATGTGAACATTTGCAGCTCGTGGTGACTATGTACACAATTTGCATAACCTTTCTTCTTGGTGTTGCAATGTTAATGTTGAGGAGTATTTGAATATGCGAAACTAATGTGAAAGCATGAGAGGTGGAGCAACATATGAAGTATATTCCGGTATCAGTTATGGGCACGATTTTCTGTGTCTGAGGGAGAAGAAGCCAATCGGCTTATCATCCACTGCAGGTGCAGCAGGGACCCCTGTCGGTCTTGCAATAGTCTGACTCCTGCAACCTGAAATCTCCCAGGATAGGCACCCAACTCTCATGAAGCTGAGTGGGACGAGCAAGGACGCAACGTGGACCCATTTGCATGATTTCAAATTAAGAAAAGAAATGGTGAAATTGCAGACTTTTGCAAATATTGTCATGATCACCGGATCAGAATGATTGAAAATGATGCTGTGTCCCTAACTGAGCACCTTTTAGAGAAACATCGTGGACAGCATTCTTTTGGGCAAATATGAAAGACTGGGCGAGTGAAATCTTATCTTATTCAAAGGGTGAGAAAGAAGCAAGCTGAATAAGTAAGGCTGTGGAGGAATTTTGCTGGCCTGCTTTGGAACCACTTGTCATTCTAGATAGTAGGATCAATGCAAATCAATACAAAGACATTCTGACTGATCACCTGCTCACGATGATGCGACATTTCCATCCTGTTTGGAGTGCTGTCTTTAGAAATTACCGTGGCCCCATAAGCAGAGCAAGAGGGGTTACAGAATGCTTTGATAAGAATATTGTTCAATGCTGCATCCTTAGCAGCCACGAGATCACAACCCAGCTGAAAACCTATGGGAAATTTTAAACTAACGTATCGGACAGCATTCTCCATCTCGCATCATCTGGACGTATGATACACATGGTGACTCATAAAACCAGTACAGCCCCAGTTTAGACTAGTTACATCTTTTTTCTGTGTTTGGGTAGTGGGTGTACGTTACACAGTTTATTTGGCTCACTGCTCATTTAATCTAATATAGAAAAAGATTACAGTGTGATACATGCATACACTGCATGTGGGTTTTTTTCCACACTATAAGAGGGACCATTTGATTTCAGAGACTGTTCCCCCTCCCATTGCCCTTTGTGAATAGTGTAAATCAAACTGATTGTCTTTCACAGATCTCATGTATGGTTAAATTTGTTTAAGGGGCAATTGGGTGCTGCTCCTTGGCTATTTATCGCTGTTGAATGAAGGGAGTTCATAAGAATGAGAATGGGGGTGGAGGTGAAAAAAAATGAGATGTCATGCTCACACATATAGTACATATAGAAAGCGTCTACGTGGTACTACACAATGTTCTCTACGTTGTGTCGTAAGTGCATTGGTAGACATAAGCATACTTCAATGGATTATTTAGTAAGTAATATCAAAGCTGTATAGGCAGTTCTTCAGCTGCATGTGATCTGTGCCAGTGTAAAGGATACTGTCAAGGGTCAATGAAATAAGGGGAGGGGAAAAGGGATAGCAAGAGAATTAGGAGGAGGGGTATGCATAGTGCAGGCTCTATAGGCTGTGCATTATGGACGAGCATGCCGTGAGTGCGAGCATGCCGGGCATGAAAGGATGAGCTGGATGAGAGAATGCAGGAGGCTAGGTCAGCGATACACACCATCAGATAAGCAGTTATCTTCTCTGGACCATATTAGTGGCATATCGGGGTATTAGCACCTATTCACAACAGTGATGAAAGAAGGAGCAGCCCTGCAGTGGACTAAAACTTTCTGGCATATGTGTGGGATGGGAGGAGGGTGAGAGAGTTAGAGTGAGCAGAGCAGAATGTGTGTGAGAGAGGGAGAGAGAGAGAGCATGAGAGCAAGATAAAGAAAGAAAGAATGAAAGAAAGAGACTGCAGATGTAGCACCTGGGCCAGAGTGGAGGAGGAAAAGAAAAGACAGCTCTTGCATTGTATCCTTCCTCTTTGGTGCATTGGCCCATCTGAAGCTGAAACTGAGGACGCAATCTGACAGCTACCCACTAGGTAAGCACCAAATTGCTTGCTCTCTCTCTCTCTCTCTCTCTCTCTCTCTCTCTCTCTCTCTCTGCTGCAGCTGCACCTCAAGGGCTGACACACAAGGTGA
>JAUZST010044184.1:0-26104 GCA_034779995.1 Parotocinclus haroldoi
TTCATTCCCTGGAAAAAAGCTAATTCGTCTTTATTCATGCCTAGCAAGCTTGTGTAGGTGTAGGTGTGTGTGTGTGTTTGTGTGTGTATGCAGAATTGTATTTTCGTAAGATAAGTTTTTACATAAATTCCTAACCTTATACCATTTTTTCAACACACAACCCAACAGTCAGCCTTTAAATGAGATATAGTTAATACAGAGGAGGTTTACAGAGGAGGTTTGTAGTCTCCATACCGGAGCCAGCGAAAACACTGTCTCAGAACTGCAAATTACCTAAGCAGTTACTCAGAGGTGCCTCTCATATAACACAGTGGACTATAAGTCTGAGACCCCTAGTAAAAATGCTTGTTTGGATCTTTGTGGTGAAGGATTCATGCTACAGCAAGATAATGACAAAAGCACACCTCAAGGCTTTGCATGGACTTCCCTCCACAGGCACCTGACCTAAACCCCATCAATCATTTATGGGAGCACATGAAGACCAAAAAGTGAAACCTTTAGTACAAGACAACATGAAAAATCAGCAGATTTTGAACATCTGACATACTTTGAACCACATGCAACTCAAGTGCATGCTGTCTTTATAGAAAAAGGGGGAACATGGCAAGTAATACATTTTATAAAGATTCAACTGGTTTCAATGACTTGTAATGAAACCGTTTTGTATTGTGTTAAAGAAACAACACCACAATCCAGTATTTTCATTAATCTTGTCCCCACAGAAATGCTACAGTAATAAACATGCAATAGATACAGTTGATAAGTTAACAGAAATCATATTAATGAAGCCTACATATGTGTTATAGATAGTTACCAGCTTAATGTGAAATGCTTGCATGTATCTATTAGCAGGCATGGTTGAAATATCTGACAGTACATCTGACCAATGCTAGTGTAGATTCTTTTGTAAATCCACTGGTGCTAATGATAAACATTTGCAAAAGAACATAAGCCACAACCTTGTTTTACTGGCTACATAGCATTGAACTGTCACCAGTGAGAATGATCAGTTTATCCTCTTGGTATGTGCTCCACTGACCTATAAACTTCGCATTGTCACTCAAAGTGACTACGAGCTGCTAAAGGTGATTGGTAGATTCTGCATTTTTTTTTAGCTTGTTACTAATGGTGATGCATGCTTGTGGGTTTTTCTCTTTAGAGTTTTGGTATCAGGATTGCTAATCACATACAATTATTTTTAGATTTGGGAATAATATCCTTAATTTAAAACAAGCAGTTCTACTGAAGGAAGCTAAACAACATGTCTTGAAATTCACTACTTATTAAAACTATAAAATAGTTTCTGATGCATATTAAGTAAACTTATCACAAATATACACACAGAACAGTAGCAATTTGCTAGCCCACCAAGTTGCTACAGTGTCACAGCCAGGGATTCTTCTGGTCTCTTTCAGACATGATTGTCCATGTTTAAAGCAGAGGACACCTAATAAGAGGTTCATTCTCCATTGCTGCAGAAGTGACCTCAGCAAAAGTATATACCTATTCTATCCGAATTTTATGAAACCTTCTAGATCCCCCCTGTTACCTAACCAATATAACTTAAGAATGATTAAAACATATTTAAATAAAACCACAACAGTGGCTTACACATGTGGTCAGTCTGTATGTCAGGTAAGTCATGTGTTGTAAGATTGACCAGCATTGCATGCAATTAGTAGTCAATGTATAATGTATGGCAAACATTTGTGGTTGTTCCTTTTATTGAGAGGCCTCTGCTATTGGAACCAAACTTACTGCAGGTTCATAGAAATTTCTGTATCCAGTAGGACGGGTTATATTGAACAACTCGGTGGTTTCATTGTAATCATGATGAGCTATCAAGGTAATTACAAATAAACCTGCCTAATCCAGTGCAGTGCATTCATTTTTGACATGAAAGAACTATGTCTGATCTCTTGTCTTTACTGAAATACCTATGCATAAATTACTTCACTATTAAAGCAGTTCTGTGGGATGAATGTACAGTCATGGCCAAAAGATATCAGAATGGATTCATTTTCATTGAGTTTAAATAAGAAAAATGTTCTGCAGTTTTCATAGTGGTAATTTTTATTGTCTCTAGATTGTAAATAGTGATCAGATGAACTGCAATTAATGACAAAGTCATTCCCTGTCTTGAAAATAATATTAACACAAAAATTACTGCACTAACAAAATGGTCTGCTATAGTTATTTCAGTATTGTTCTCATTAGTTCAGGAGACAGGTTAGTGAGGACCATACAGCTGATATCACACTGCCATGCTTATTAGAAGAGAAGACTGGTTGGTTTAAAAGGGAAGTAGTGTTTTAAGACTTAGATTTCTTCTGTATCCATGGTTATCTCCAAGAAAACACATGCATCATCATTGCATTGCAATCAAAAGGATTTAACAGGAAAGGACATTGCTGCTTATAAGATAGCATCCTGATCAACTATCTATCAAATCATCAAGAACTTCAAGGAGAGTGCTTCATTTACAGTAAATAAGGCTTCAGGGTGACCAAGAAAGTAAAGCAAGCATCAGGACCATGTCCTAAAGAGGATGCAGTTACAAGATTGGGTCATCACTAGTGCAGAGCTTTCTCAGGAATGGCAGGTGTGAGTGCATCTGAATGAGTAGTAAGATAAAAACTTTTGGAGGATGGCTTGGACAGACTGACATTCTTCAGGATGTATAGGGACTGGACTGCAGAGGACTGGTATAAAGTTATTTTCTCTGATGAAGCCCCCTTCAGGCTGTATGGATGATCTGGAAAATGATTGGCTATAGAAGAAAAGGTGAGCACTACCATGAGTCCTGTGTCATAGCAACGGTGACCATTCATGTGTGGGGTTGATTCTCATTCAACAGTTCGCACAACCATGAATAAGGAACGGTATGAAAACATCCTACAAGAGCAAGTTCTCCCAACAATCCAGGAGTAATTGGGAGATGAACAATGCTTCCAACACGATGGGGTGCCGTATCACAAGGTAAAAGTGATAACCAAGTGGCTCAGTAAACAAAACACTGAATTTTGGGTCCCCAGGTCTCAATCCCACCTGAAAACCTGTGGCCAATCCTCAAAAAGAGGGTGGACAAACTGAAACCAAGAAACTGCGGTCAACTTACTTGTGCTTGTGATCAAGCACTGATTACTCAAGAATGGGTTCAGTCAAGAGTCAGAAGCTGATATCCAACATGTGAATTGTAGAAGTCTTAAAGAAGAAGGGTCAACACTATTAATATTATGTCTTTGCTTAAACTGAACTTATTTGTCAATAAAAAACTTAAACATGTATGGAATGCTTATAATTATGCGGCAGTGTACCATGTAAACATTTGAATAAAGGTTTTAAAGAAAACTGAGGCAGCAAACTTTGTGAAAATCATGACTGTAGAGCGTTTATTTCTGTATTATTATTGTTTTTGCTTATTGCATTAATGTATTTGTGTATAAATTGCAAACTTTTATATGCCTGTTACACCCTGGATGGCCAATATTGCTGCTAAGCTTGAGAAACACGTATTATCACAATGGGATTTCACACTGCAGTAAAACTTACTGTGTATGTGTAGCAACAACGGAATTGATGTAAAAAATATTGTTGGTATAAAACCAGCTCTGCTGCAGCAGACACATATGGATCTAATCATGGCACATTCAAAATGGGTGTCTCCTGAGCAAAAACAATGCCTTTGTTTTCGAAATGCCCCACCATCCTTCTTAGGGAATCACTTTTTCCCCCCTGTGGCCGGCTGTGCTGTGTAATCGCATTCCTGGCAAGGTACCCATCTGAACCCCTTGTCATACCCCTGTCACGGCTCGCTTTTCTACTAGAATGCGACTGATAGGCCTCCATTTAGACCAGTAATGAGTGTTTAGTGAGAACACATGTACGTAACCCAAGCTGTAGATTCCATCTCCGAAATCCCATGCTTATATAATATGGGAAATGGATTGAAAATAAGAAGGCCTGGCTAAAACCTAGGATTTCCGAAAAATATGTTAAAATCATTTAGTTTGCGTGTATGTGCATGTGAGAGAGAACTTTTCATGTGTGAAATGTTAAATGAATAGAAAATTGGTATGTTATATACTTTCGACCTCAATTATCTAGGCCTATGAGGGTGGCATCTAGCTGAGACAGGAAATGCATCAGAAATTCCATGTCTGTAGTTTGAGGAACCCTACAGATTCTTTCTAAAAAAATACGTGCTGGATGACTGGAAAGACTTAAACTTCAGTGAGCTCTCTTGGGATACACTTCACTGCATGGTAAAAGAAAATGCCCAACAAAAGCTGGTGTCACATCTGGATATACCTACAGAAGGCATGGATGAAAATTTTACCTTAATATCTTCAAAGGTTGACAGCTCAAATGACAAACATCTGCAGAGTTCTAATTTCTGCAAATTGCAGACTGCATGGTGAATTTAAAGTTTGGTGAATGGAACAATCATAAGACAGCTATATCATAATGGAAAACATGAACTGTTAGCATTTGCAACATGGGGGATCACCGACCTGGTCATGTAACAACTACAGACCCAGCCCCCACCCCAACCCAATGTCCCCCCGTCTCAGGCCCTAGTGGAAAAACGAGGTTAAGCAGTATATAAAACCTCATACTGGAAACTGTACAGAATGCAACAATGTGGACCACACCTGGACTTATAGGGGTTCACAGAAACCTAGACTGGGACTTTTTGTGGCTAATAGAGTTGACTTTGCCGGTTTGGTATCCAGTACATTAGTGGCTTAGATACTGTCTGGCAAGGCAGTTCTGTCAGTTGTGGTCTTGCAATTTGGTTCACAAGCACCATAAAGCTCAGTTCTTGAATTAACTTCCCATTAAATGCCACATAACTTTCCGGGGTATGTTTCTGGCACCAATACAAGTTCAAGTGACTTTGTACTCTTTTGTGGCTATTCACCGATTACCTTGTTTCTACTAAGGACAAGTACCTGAGTCACAGTTCCTCCAGGGCGGAGTCTAAGTGTAAAGTCTTGAATACTATAATGTTTCTAAAACCCATTCTAAAACAGCAGACCAACTGTTAGTCGTCATTAGCAAACATGACTGAGAGTTAAGAATTTAGCACAATTTATAGTGTTGCACTGCTCTCATAAATGTAGTTAATCACCCATCATCATCATAATACAGTCGCAAGTTATACGGTACAGTATTTTGAAAATGTCTTCTGACTTTACTAACTGGTACATCTAATTCACTATCCATAATACAGTTAATACTATGACAAACTATGAGATTTGTATTATAAATACATAGACAGCTGACATGCTGTTTCACTGACTTGATTTCCAGGGAAATAATCCACTAATAATATTAGCATACATAACTGGTTTAAATGTCATGCTCACTCTTCCAAAGGAAATAATTTTAATTGGTAAAATGTGGAAACTAGTCCAACTGCATTTTTTCATAACCACCTCATTTGACTTTTACGTCACAAGAACAAGCCAGTTTGCAGCAACTGCCTTTAAGATAATTATTCATATATATCTGTAATTTAGTTAAGCATTAATTAATCTTTCAGGCCAATGTTAAGACTGTAATAACTGCAAACAGATTGTATAATTACTGAAACAGTAGATTGTTGTTGGTTTGAATGACAGAAGAAAATTATGCACAGTGAAATGGTTTACAGTTTAGCTAAATATCCAATCATATCATAAGATACTGCATCGCTTTCTCAGATAGAACAGAAAGCAGTTGATGCTTGGTGATAGGATGGCAGAGCTTACAGTTTAAGCATATAACACTTCAATGTACATGCAGTATTATAGTATTTCCATGGCCTATGCTGTAATATTTCCCATGAAATCCTGACAGGCGAAATGGAACAAATGACATATACTGGTATATAATCCTGAAAATGTGGTGTGCCCAAAAAGTTCCACTGAGACAGCTGTGTCATGAGCACTTATCCATTTTCAGTAATGTTTTGCCTGATTACTCATACTTTGAGTTGTGTGAAATATAATATGAGATATGTAAGAAACAGTAGACATCCTTATAAAAATGAGTTTTACCTCATTACCTGCATTACGCTGTCCCATCAGAGATACACTGTACATACCATATACAGGATTTTACATGTATACAACCTTATTGACACTAATAATTGTAAACGCAGATTTGATTACAGACATGCTTGATTTCCAAAAAGGCACTGAATAATGTGGAATTACAGTCTAGTGTGACAAAGCTTTAACATAATAGTAACTCAATTGTTATTATTAAGATAATTTTAGGGAAAGACTGTAGACCTTTTGCAGTCTAGCAGTGACAATGAGGTGTTTAAAACTCCAGCAGCACTGCTGTGACTGCTCCACTCAAACTAGCACGACATATACTCACATGAGTCTACCATATTAATGTCACTGCAGTACGTCAGAATGATAAACGGCCCAATTAATACTTGTTCTATGGTAGTCCTGACCATTGAATAATAGTGTTAAAGTGGGGTAACAAGTATGTAGAGAAACAGATGACCTACAGTTGGTAATTGTAGAACTACGACATGCACCTATAAGGGCAATGGAGCTGATAAAATAGACAATGAGTGTAGAAATAGACTGTAAACTGGCATCTGATACCAGAGTATGTTAGAAGTATATTAATGTAACAGAACTGAAAAAATGTTCCTAAGCAGCAAGAATAGAATAGCAATTTTATCTTCATGCAAATTACAAATGAACATGGACATTTCATTGTAGTTCAAGCCTAGACAGCACACAGTATTATATTATTCTCTCCAGATGTTGGCTGTTGATATGGAGCATTTGTGTGCGCTTATGAAAGCTTGCCGAGGCTAGGATTATGTACTTTCACCAGAAGGATCAAACAACACTTGGTACAGATGTTGCAATGGCTGTCCTGGTACTAATCCTAAAACATTAACTTTGATTGTCTAACAGATTTCACAAGCTGAAATAGGGCTGTGTGGATGGTTTTATATTTATAATTCACAGCTTTGTCAAAGATGTGATGGTGACAATACCATTTAGCCTATGTTTGAAAGCGTGCTGCAACTTAGGGGAGAGATAACAGTGGAAGTGATGTAATTTACAACCTCAAATCAGAAAAAAAATGGGACGTCATGAAAAAAGCTAATTAAAAACAAACAAAAAAACACTTTCTTTGGCTTTTTATTTGCTTTTCTTGTTTAATGCAATAAAATCAAATGCTTCATTGTTAAATGCCTCATATTCAGTTTTAAATATATCCTAATTCCAGTGAGCAGCGTATGTACATACCTTTTTCAAGGTACATTGTTTTTAAACATTTCATCAGATCAGCATGTCTTTCTGATATAAACCTCTTGGGAAAACAAGACAGAATTGTTTATACAAAGAGCAGATGCCAGTCAAGGCAATAGTATATATGTTCATACAGACATACACATGCACTCAAACAACATCTGTCTTATCATTATGTCATGGAGCTCATTAATTAAAAGGTCACAGGTCACATTTTGATAGAGAGCATGACATTTATTGTCAGAGTAGATTAACCTTAAAAAGATTTAAAATGCTGGCTTGCCTGCACCACTTCAAATCTCCAGTAAATTATTTACTTTAATGTTGTAAACTTTTTTACTTTAATGTATATACACCAACATCTAGTCATTAGAAAAGCATGCATGCAAATATATTGTTTGTTGAAGTTCATATAAGTCAGTAATGTGTAACTTAAAAAAAAACTGACATCTGCATTATAGCCGTATTCTTTTAGAATAAAATGAAACATTAACCTTATATCTGTGAGCATGTACATCAGTACAGACATAGTGTGCCTTAGGAATACACGCAAACACGCACACATCACATACTTTTCCTCCCACACAATATTAAATGCACCGATATCTGACACTCACCCCCTTTAGTGACCTTTTCATTCTCTTTCCTCCTGTCAGTGCTCATTCATGAGTAAATATTTTTTTACATCAGCCCTATAGCACAGTGGTTAGTGCTGTTACCCCACAGCTTCAGAGATCCTGAGCATCTGGTACATGCATGGAGCATGGATTACTTTGATGTATCCCATTCCTATTGATCCATGTTTCAGTACCACATAAACATTTGGAATACATCATTATTTCACCTATATGTATATGGTGATCTTTTGTCTTGTGATATTATAGTTGTATATTCTATATCAAATGTTTATATCCTTGCTAAATAATAAATAATCCATAAACAATTTAGTTCTATCCTAAAAAAACCTTTTCACAAGGAGTTCACGAAGGAAAAAAGGAATAACCTTTACCTAATTTAGAAAAAGAAGACACAAGGATGGTTGTTGTTTCAAAGTGCTGACAAGAAGTGCTGTGCACATGACATAATAATGGCGGTACAATATATATAAGAAATATTAGCAGGGAAGAAGAAAGGAAGGGCAAGATTTATGTTCAAGTATTGCTACTAGCTAGTGTTTAGGCAGAATTAAAGTGTGTTGTTTGGTTTTTAGACATTTTTCTCACTTCCTTTGTGTCAGGGACACATCTCTGACACCTGTTGTCACTTGCAGAGTATGTCTGCTCCACTGATTCCTTTGTGTTTGCCACCCACATGGCTACAAGCTTTATATCTCATATACCTCATTTATCTACTTTGGGTTTATTACATTTTTCTGCACCATAATCTACACTGTTACACGTTTCATTAAAATTTCATTTCAGCGCATTTATCTGGCAAGGTCAGGCATGGGTTAAGTACATATTATTTTATGTATTACATATTGTATAAGTATTATTGTACAATACCTTTTTGGACCATGGACATATTTGGTTGGACGTTACGCATACCTGTATTGACTAAAAACTGCCAATTTAATAACGCTGTGTTAATGAGATGAAAGTGGGCCATGCATCATGCCAACAACTATAAGAACGCAAGGAATAGGTTAAAGAAGAATAAAGGTAATGTTTTGAAAATTCTAACCTAAATCTAATAATTTGTTGAAACCTAAATTTTGTTGAAATGTTGTTGAAGTTGCTTTGGGCAGAGGAATGGGTAAAAAAGTCCTTTAGGCCATTGTGCAGGACTGATCAACATATATACATATATACTGGTCCACATACTTTTGCCACTCACAAATATTTAATACTGGATTGGGGTTTGCTTCATAAATAAATAAACAGATACAATTTATTAAAAATGTATTTGATTAGTTCACTTATTTGTATGTTCTTTCAGTAACTGTGTAAAAACCTGGGCCACTTTGGAACGTTAATATATGGACTAAACCAATCCTGACACATCTGGGAACCAGGGATTTCTGGAGCTCTGAGGCAGTAGCACTAACCTCTTGCACTACCATGCTGTTCTAGTTCCAAAAAAACTAATGAAAAGTCATTTTTGCTTGTCATTTGCTATATACATGTAAATGCTTATTTTATGATAATTAACACAAATGTGGTATTATTATACCACTTTTAATTACAATAAAATTAGTGGTTTTGATTTTACACATTTGTCTATAATGAAATAAATCAACTGACACTTACTTAAACCCATAAAAACCTAAGCTGCTTATTATTTGTTATTTTAAGTCTTTTGTCTTTCATTATACTGTTATAATGTCATAATATCATATATTAAGAAATCTTACCAAGTACCATTTACACACAACACTGACAAAAAAAGCCATGCATATTTTCCATATTCTCCTATTCTAATAACACTTATCTATTAACCTTTTTTTGCAGAAATGTGAACAGACCTGTTAAAAAGTGCACTGGTTGCACACGAGTCTGCTTCTAAAGCATGAGCCTTTTGAAAATGTAATGTGTCTCTACATTCGACATCAAGCATTTTCTCTACAGAGAGGATTTCTATGCAGAGAGAAGGTGATGCAACATTTATATCCAAGTATGGATTAAAATGCAGTATACCGTAGATGAGTCAGACAAAAAGGTAGGAAGATGACCTTCAAATCATCACATTGTATATGATGTAGACATGATTTGTGGTTCGACTGCCCAGAAGAGATGGCTTTAACAATTCAACATGAATATCAGTGAATAACAATGATAGGGCCCTTTATGACAGTCCTTGGTTGCAGTCCATTAATAAGCTGTGTTTGTGCTGAATGTGAGATGACTGCCCATGGCCACTGAGGAGATCAGGCAGCTTGCTGCTATCTTCTCACATTAACCATCACTGTCGTCACATTTGAACATGCAGTCCTCTTGCAGTCCTTTTGCAGCATAGGCATATACATTATACATTTGAAGCAGTTGCCTGAGGCAGGAATATGGCTCTCTGAGTGAGTATATTACATTAGCTAGCTGGAAAAGTAGTGTGGTCAACAGTAAAGACTAGAAAGTTTAAGCCAAGAGTATATTAGTATATTACATTATATTCACTAATAAGTACAGACAAATACACTATCCTGTGTATCCTATACATGTCACTTTATTAGGTGAACCTCCTATTTTCTACCAAATTGTCCAATTGTCAGATTTACCATATAGATACACATTATAGTTTTGCAGCTTTACAATTGCAGACTGCAGTTCTTCTGTTTCTTTACATTCATTGTTTTTTCTCTTTAGTCGGTTCTCTAGTAGTCAGGATCCCCCACAGATCAGGTCCTATTTGGGTGGTAGATCATTCTCAGCATTTTGAGTGTCATTCTGACATTCTAGATTGTCATTCAAGATGTGATCAGATGCAGCAGTGCTGCTGGTGTTTTAACACTATGTTAATTGGCTCTGATAGATATGTACCATGTTTCTCCACCTTGTACACATAATGTCAGAGACAGTAGCTCCTCTGTTGCTGCACAGTTTTGTGGTAGTCATCCTCTAATCTTTTATCAGTGCCCACAGGACACTACCTACAGGATGCTGCTGGCTGGATATTTGTGGTTAATGGACTATTTTCAGTCCAGCATTATGGTGACACTGTGGTGTTTTTAAAAGCTCCAGAAGCACTGGTGTGTCTGATCCACTCCTACCAGCATGACACACTAATACACCATAACCTTATCACTGTAACTGGAGTGGTGAAAATGATCCATCACCCAAATAGTACCTGATCTGTGGGGGTCCTGTGAAGGTCCTGACCATCAGAGTAAAGGGGAGTAACAAAGTATGCAGAGAAACAGATTGACTACAGTTTGTAATTGTAGAACTACAAAATGCCTCTATATGGTAAATGGAACTGATCAAATAGACAGTTAATGTAGAAATAAAGAGATGGTAAAAATTACCTTAAAAGTAGTGAATGGTGTACACAGTTTTCATATTTTTGCTGACAATACCTTGAAAGGCAGATTACTCTTATTTCCCCATATCTGAACTGTGCTATCCCTAGCCCTTCTATTATACATTTAGTAACTCATATTTCAGCAAGACAAAAAGAAGTGTGCTACAGACAAAAGGTAGGCAGAATTACTAGGAAAGATAATATCTTTAATTGTAAAGTTGAAAGATCCACTGTATTTTAATGATGTGCTGTAATGATAGTAAAAGTCAGGGTTTGAAAATAATGAATATTAATGTGACACAAGAGATAAATTCATTGTAGTACTGCCGGTGCAGATGCAGATAGGTCTTTCTGTTAGAGTCTAGTCAATCTTAGTCTTATACTTTTACCATATGAAGACAATAGAAAATGAGCAGACCTTGTTCCTGCACTGACTATTTTCCTGTACAGGTATGATTTCTGGGTTACAGAATGTAGCTAAATGGAAAGAGATTGTATTGGCGTGCCATTAAATTGGTAGTGTGTGAGACACTGGTAAGTGTGTATCATAGCAGTGCAGCAATGTGTGCCTGTTACAATGGTCAGTGAGTGAAGGTAGTCAGTACAGTACACCAAATAAACTAACACCTGAATGTATTCTCATTCCATTATGTCACACACACACACACACACACACACACACACACACACACACTGGAATACACTCTTGGCATTTGCTGTGAATAGTAACTAGTCTCAGGGGAGCAGCTGTGATGCAAACAGTGTCATGTGGCCTGATGTCTCTGCTGATCCTGTAGGCATAACAAGGCGAGCCAGGGGAACGCACCGGCCGTGTCAGGGCTTAGTTATTATTGACTGCACAATGAGTGACATGAAGCCAACATCAATCAATTTTTCACACATGAAACCTACCAGTAAAACCACCTACCAAAAAACAATAAAAAACCCAGTTACAACAAAGTTATACATTTTGCTTAGATATTTTCTTATCATAACACTTATGTGCATGACGTGTGTGTAGCTGAATTAGTTAAAAGTTTATTATTAAATTAACTTACTGTCACACATTAGTTACCTGATGTGTCCCACATTATCACAATCATCTTTCAAAGTCTAGTGATCTTTTTAGAGCAGTGGAAGCTTTAGTAGTAAAGGGGAGAAACTCCAGACTAATGGCCATTTGCGAACATTTGGTTATACAGTGTATGAAATAACCATACGATATTATCTATGACTTTTTTCTGCTCAGTTTGGATAGTAATTCTCTCATCAGTTCAGATGATCTATTATATACCTTTTCAAAATAAGAAGACTTAACATTTCCCTAAGATTTCAGTGAATACACGAAAAGTCAATAAGATCCATGTCCATTGGCTCTGGAAACAAAACAAAGAGAGAGAAGAAAAGTGTGTAGTTGGATGGATTGATTAAAAGCAGAGAAAATCAGATCTTACTTGCCTGTGCTGAATTATTCAGCGGCAGAACTGTGAGGCATTGCTCAGGGCTACAGGTCATCGTCCACCTCATTCCATCACTACTAATCTAAGGTAAACCACCTAAAATTAAGGAGAGTGTGTGCAATTAAAATATATTATGAGAATATGACATGCACACACACACACACACACACACAACACACACACAGACACACACACACACAGAGCATCATAAACTCTCTTGTGGATTGTGTTACCATAGAGACAGATGGGAGAGCATTTCAGTGAATAGAGGGTGAGGCTGCAAAGAGTAAACACTAATGACTAGGACTCATACAAAGCCTTTTAAATCCCTAAATCCCTTGTACCTATCCTAATAAAGCATGATAGATAGTAATTACAATTATCTATACCTGCTAATTAAAAGATTGCTGAACATGCAGAGACACAAATTTAACTATCTGTGACGTTAAATATCTCAAACATCTTAAAACTTGCCGAAATGTTATAACCTGGGTGATAGTGTAAATAAATATGTAGCCAACATTAAATATAACAATTCACATAGCAGTTTTAGTATTAAAATGCTGATTTATAATATGCACTGACAATATGTTATATTTAAATACATGATAATCTAGTATACACACTGATATAGCACTACCCAGAAGTCCTTTGCTGTTGAGAAGGATATTTGATATCCTCTAAAATAGGACCTATGGCTCCAATAACTTCCATAACCTTGAGGGAGGCCTTGATCTGACTGTTATGTTGCCAAAAGAACAACCCTAAAAATATAAGAGAATGTCAGTGCTGCCTCATAGATCACTTCAACACTGCTGAAGTGTCTTAGCTTTCTTTATAGGTGATCAAACACACGCACACACATCAAGTTTGTCACATTATCATTGTGGGGACCTTCCACTGACATAATGATCACTGTAGCTAATTAATACTACACCTACACCTACACATAACCTTAACCTCAGTAACATAAAGCAAATCTTTTGACTATTTAGGTTTTTTAAAAGAAATGTACAGTTTTTCTAAAACAAATACAATCTCTATAATTGTAAGGACTGCCCATTGATATAATACTAAATACAAACGATACATACCAAAAACTAGTGCATTCATATGGTGGGGCTGTGTATGTGCAGTGCTTAAGGCACCAGACAGTTGACCAGATTGTTCAGAGTTGACATGCAATATCTGCTGATCACTGTTGGGTCCATAAGCAAGGTCATTAAACTGCAATTGCTTGGATTGTAAGATTGTGTCAGTTGAAATTACTGACACATATAATAATTCCAGATTACTGCAAGAAAAATACTAACCTGAATGTCAATGTATAGTAAAATATTAATTTAAGTATTTTATATAAACAGAAAGGAGTATCCCATGACAATAAGCTGGATTAAATGTGTATGGAAAGTAAGTGTATAAAATACAGTAAAAAGTTAAAATCCAACAAAAAAACCTGTTAGAATTGTCATACGCATGATTCTTATTTCTCATTCCCTATGACTTAAATAAGCTTAACAGTGGGATGGAGAACAATTTAGCTCAGAAAAAGAAGATGCTTTGATAACGACATTCTAAATAGGCCATAACAGTCTTAGCAGAAATCCTGCTGCTACAGAGTAAACTTCCGAAAGTCTAGTTCTACAGGATTCATGCTCCATCTACTGTTATGATCTTTAATGATGTCCATATGTTCAGGAACTGTGCAAAACGTTTTACCACCTTTACTCTGAAGGTGACATCTGAAGAAGTTCCTAGAGCCCAAGTGCATGAACACACACATACACACACATACACACACACACACATGCACACAAACACGCACACACTTTATATCCCTCATATTGTTCTTTGCTTCATGGAAAAGCAATCTTTAGAAAATTATGACCCCCTTCTATAAACAGCAGCCTCTCTACTTTCACATTGAAGGTATGAACTGAATACAATTGGCTGTTTGTTCAACTAGTTTTGACTGGGTTGGCTCATTGAGATAAATGATGAATAAAATATTAACAATATAACAGCTAAATGATTGTGGATATCCAAAACTGACATCCAAAAACATGGATTTTAATCTGGAGTTTGTCCCTTTACTGCTACACCAGCCGTCTTCAGAGCAGGCTTTCCACTACTTTTTGAGGTCACTATTAGATGGTGGACAATAACATCTGCTTAGTGTTGGCATTCAAAATCTCAAATGTGTTAGATTAAGGTCAACTATCTGCACAAACCATTTATTAACTTTGTTTTGGGGAAGTAGGACAGGAAGTTGACAAACTGATGTATCGTGGAGTTGGGAGCCTGTTAAAGTACCATGCGGAGAGTCAAAGTAAAGAAAACTCTAATTTATTACTATTGTGTTTTTTTGGCAGGAGAGAACTCAAGAAGAATTGTGACAAGGAAGAATCCTTGGGGCCCAACCTTTATTTGTAAGAAATAAACTGTTTACACAAGTAATAAATAAGTAATATTACACATTTTGTGTATAAATACACAGAAGCTAAATTAAAAAAAATATATAAAATATATAATATCAATAATATAATTATAGAATAACAGAATAAGAAAAAATAGAAAATATGATATTATGGAGAATATAATAGAAAAGAGAGAATATAAAACTATATAATATAGAATATAAAATAGTAAGGAAACCCCTTAATGGTTTGGCAGCTGGTGATCTAAATTAAGATACAAGCTGTGGGGGAAGAGGGAAACCTGTTAGGTCATGTTACGAATAAGGTGGCCATCTTGAAAGCCGCCATCTTGGACTCAGCTTCAGTTTTTCGGTAAGGTGTCACACATCAAACAGTCAGAAATCTTTCATCAGAAAAACAATGATGTGCTTCAAAAGGTACTGGTTGGACACCAGTACCTTTGTTTGACACCATCAAACATGGTTGTCTCAGGTAAAGTCATGTACAGAATGAAAAACAGAAATGAAAACAGCCAGATGTTTTCAAGTTCCAGGAATGGGTATAAATGAATAGCACTCCTTAATATTCGAACATGAAGCGTACTTAACATATGCTGTATACCTTTCTCATAAAATCACTGATGAATATGAGTACAAATAGGGTTAAAGTCTTCAGCAACTCACAAACCTGAGTGGCCGTGTGAGTGGCAAAAACACAGCAACCAAACAACTGAGAGTAATATGACTCTATTTTTTTTATTTTCTACATTTTCTGATTCCATCTCTATAATGCATCTCAATAAATTTTCATGTTATGAAACCTTTAAAAGTGAGTGTGGTTAAAATAAGAGAGATTGCTCATTTTAAGGTGTGCCTACATACTTTTAACCATATACTATATTTATTACTGTGATACAACTATACCATACACTTATTTGGTACATGCTGTTACTTGAATTTTCCAGAGTATGGTATTACATTACATATCTAAAGGAAAAGGAAGTACATTGCATTGCACATCCAACAGGGCAGTGCCTGGCCATGAGTCAAGAAAGCAAACCCAGGATGAAAGTTCATTAAGATCTCAAAGTATGTAATCACAAAATTCTCACCTGCTTTTCCAAAACCACTATGACCCGGACAGGTTTCCTGTTTCACACACTCACTAGATCACCATCTTCTCGACACTCATCTCAGTTGCCACTGAATTGTCACTGCCAAGAGTCTCAGATCCTTTAGTGTTCTTGCCTGGAGACTTGCACAGTCCAATGAATGACAGGGCAGTGATATCATCCAGTTTAGATTTCAAAACTGCATCGTTAGTAGCACTGGCAAAACAGCCAGAAAGTATGTTGCTGTCAAAAAGACTAACAGTGTGATTTGTAAACATATAGATAAATGACTTTCCATGTTTCACACTGACAAATAAAGTTCAAAAGCAGATGTTAATGCTGTGTCGAAGCATTTGCTCACTTCCACTGACCACAGAGGATGTACCCCTTGACCTTTGGCACTGAACTGTCGATTGCTGCCTGGTTCCTGTTTCCATGGTCGCTTAAGCAGACAGGCAGTGCAGCTAGGATTAATGATGGAATGGGGGTTTGATTTTAGTACACCATGCTGCAAGAGAGTAGCTGCCACTTTAAAATGTTTTCCGTTTGCATTTTTTGATATTGTTAGGGTGAAGCTGAGGTTGATGAGGACAAGCAGAGAGTGATTACACTAGACAGTCGAGACAGAAAAAAAGGGGCGTTGAATTTAACTTGGAGGGAAACCTGTGTATGAGTGCTTTAAATCCTCTGCACATGTTTGGTGGAAGACATTGTGGACCACAGGGACTCGCGTCAAGATCAGTCAGCTTTTAAAGTTCAGTTTTTATGATGTGCACATGCACGCAAGTGAGCAAGTGTATGCCACCCATCGTCATGGCTAAACTTTATGACTGATATTCTTTAAAAGAAGCCTTTGAATACAAATGCAGTTATGCACCATTTAACAACCACGTTATGTTCTGTGAACAGTCTCTAGTCCAGACATGATTATTTACCCGCAAGCAAGCACCTGATCGGTAAGGTAGTCATACATACAAATGATAGACTTCTGCTCTCTAACTCTCTCCTCTGCTTGTGGATCCACAGAGTTGATTGGCTGTTTAGGTGACCAGCTGTTTATGGCCACAATGTCCGGACTTAAGACCTTGATTGTTAAAGCAAATACACATTGATTAGATGGACATTAAATGAAGGAAACCTGTGCAGTATATTAATTTTGTTTAGTGGTTATTTCTGGAAACGAATGTTAACAGTGATTATTTTTTATACTGTGCTTTCTATTACTGTACTTGAATTCAATCTCTCTTCATTTCTTTCACTCATCAATTACATTGACAGGATTGGATTAACCATACAGTCGCGGCCGACTCTCCCATTTAACCGGGCTTGCGACCGGCATGCAGCTGTATCCAGTTACATAGCTAGGATGTTTGCATACACAGGTCAATGACAATTTAGAGACACCAGTTAACCTAACATGCATGTCTTTGGACTGTGGGAGGAAACCGGAGTAACCCAAACAGACACGACATGCAGATTCCACACAGAAAGGACTCGGGCTTCTCCACCCTGGAATTGAACCTGGGACCTTCTTGTTGTGAGGCAGCGGTGCTACCCACCGAGCCACCGTGTTGCCCCATCAATTACATACACCACTGAAATTTTGCTTGCCTGACATTTTGTTAACTAGTTAAGACATAGCAAAACACTAAAGATGTGCCAGGCAGTTACAGAATCCATTATCGTCTCATTGGTCATGTAAAGTGGTGGGAGGGCTCAGTCAATTAGATTTCAGCTTTCATTTGCTTTCACAGCTTTTAAAACTCGAATCAAGTACAGTCAAGCACTAAACTTGATTATATTTGTTATATTTATTTGTTGTTGTTTGCCAAAGCTTTTTTTGTAATGCATGACATTTCAAGTCTTGCTTGAAGTTCTGTCGCTCTATGTGAGTCATTAGGACAATACGTGAGACTTGAAAGGTGTGGGACCAATAGCTTGAAAGGAAAAGGTATCAGAGTGGCATGAGTGCCAACAACAGGTATCAACTACATGTCACACCACTCAATGGAATATTTGATATTAATAATATCTATTTTATTGTATGTACAAATACATATACAATACTGTATGTAGAAGACCATTTGCAACAGTTGCAAAAAGCATAATATTTATCCATATTTCTGTATAGCTTACATGGCCAGCCGGGGACCACATATCGGCAGAAAAAACGATAAAGAATAAACACTAACAAAAGTAGCCTGAACGAAAAGAAATGTAAAGACAAAAATGGGGAATAAAAAGGACAGCTTTCAAAAGCTGGGGATCCAAAGATGGCCTAAAGTGGCCGAGGATCTGGGAGCTGCCTCTAACAGATCCAGAGGCATCCTATAGTGACCCCTCAAGCCACGGACCCAAACGCGGGCTTTTGCAGCCAGGGTCAACCCCATAACAGTCATGACTCTAAACGGTTTCCCAGAGCTGTGAGTCTAGCGATTTTGAAAAAGAAATAAACTAACTGAACCAAAAGCGCACACAACGGGAAGGGGAAAAGACGAACAGTCAAACACAAAATGTTAACCCAATGATCCGGCGAACACAAACATGATCGCCGGTCTTAAATAATCAAATTGTAATTAATAAAAAAAAGGGGTTTTTTTTTTGCGTCACAAAAAAAAAACCCAAAAGTAACCAATAGAGTAAATGAGAAACAAACGGCATGAATGACGTAGGGGAAAAAACGGAAACAGAACACTAAGAGATTGGGGTACAATAATAAACCGAAAAACAGCAAAAAACGAAAACGGGCTCACAGCGCGAGCCCTAACAATTATAGCTTCATTAAACCATGACCACTCATATCCAAACAGCTTTGCTGAAAAGGCTGTAAGTCTCCTCTACAAGCCAACACTAACTAATGTGAGAATATATTGATGTGTATGGATTCCATTTTATACAAGCTCTATTCCACTTGAATATTTTCTTTCTCACAATGAGAGGAAGACTTGAATGAAGCACAAGGGGTCCAGAAAAAATATTTTTTAAGATGGAAAGATATCCAGAACCTCAAAGGCTGTAAAAACGTGAGTTGATGTAATCTCAACTCACGTTATCGCTGCTGCATAGTTGCATTTTTCCAGTTGCCTTTGGGAGGACTTTCAATGTTAATATCATTGTAGCACTGGGCATTAGATGTGAGTGCACCTCTAATGATGTCAACCACACATATTATTCCTGCACTACCAACTCTAATTGGTAGCACATAATACAAGCTCTTCTTTTGTAGGAAAGTTTTTTGTAGTAAAATGAAAGTCACTGGTGAAGGAAGAGCTAGAGTTCAAGGAGACTAGCGAGTGGACTGGTTTTGTAAAAATCGTTGTTTGTTTATAGTTACCAGTGAGTTGTATTTCTGTGTATTGGGGAAATGACATATCAAGTTATGGACTAGACCAGACAAATTCCATTGCTATTAGTACTAATGCTATAGCATTTAACTATAGAAACTTACTTAGCATTTAACAAAGCCCTACTATGATTAATGCTTGTGTGACACAAGCACAAAATCTGATTCTTTCTTCTGTTCAGATGACCCAGATGTGTGAAAAAGTAAAAGTTGCAATGGATAATCCAGTCTGTCTCCTTTCAGCTCAGAAAGATTATTCTACCATGGCTTGAGTTTTCCAGTCTGTGGTGCATAAACCAGACTTTGCCATAAACCATACTTTGCCTGAGGCGTGGAATGCAATACTGCATGCCGAATGGTGGAAAAAACCTAACCAGATTGTTCCAACTGCCTCACCCATTCCAGCTTTAGGAGGGCAGTTTGAACACATCCTGGTTGACTGTTTGTCCTTTATTCTAGACTCACTCAGGAAAATGCTACTTGTTAACTTTAATGCGTACTGCCACTAGATTTCCCTGTGGCAGTTCCTCTGCATATGCTCAATCCTAACGCAGTCATTAAACTGTTCTTAGGTTTTCCAAATCTCTTTAGCTCCTTAGGCCAGCCTGACCAGGGTTTTATGTCCCAACTATTTTACTATGCTGTGCAAGAGTCAACTGGGTGCAGTCCAATGTTAGCATGAGGCCCCTTAAAGACTCTGTTGGAACAATGGTTGGCTCCTGCTCCTGCTGAGCCAGCTTGCTTGACAATGTTGGTACATTACTGTGTCATTTCATTCCTGCTCATGATTTAGCTAGGTGTGCTCTTATCTCTTCACAGGTAGAGATGAAACAGCATTATGACTGGAAAGCTGTTTGGTGCTCATTTCAGCCCAGAGAGGAGTTTCTTGCCTTGTTGCTAGTGTCTGGGTCTTCTCTCTAGACTTGGCAGGTAGGGGAGACTCCCTCTCCCTTACTAGGCCCACATAGAATCTTGCATCACACAACTGTTTGCTGTAGCCATGGTTGAGACAAGTACCAGCCTGCACGAAAGCGTCTCACTCTCAGGCAAGATTTGGTTTTGTGTGTGTTTCAATTTCCAAACTGGTTGAGATAATGTATCCTTGTTAATAATAAGAAAACTCACCAAAAAGGAGTTTGTGGGATCAAGTGAAACTTTATATTTACAGATGTAATTGTGATATATGTAAGTGATTACAATATTAAAGCAAACAGATACAGTTAATTGGAGAAAACTCTGCTCTGCCCTGAAAGGTGACACAGGATGTTGTGCACATATCATTAAGTGATTAGTGTCCCTCATATCAGTACTAGGGGTGACCGACTGTTGTATACAGTGGCTCTTCAGATCTCAGCAGTTGGGGCAATGTGTTGCTCTACAGCAAGGGCAGGACTGAAGTTCTCAACTCGAGTCCTCCATACTCTAACTCAACCTTGACGGATCCCAAACAGAACCTGGATTTGTCATTAAAGACGATACACATCCATACCAGTCCAGGTTTCTTGTTCATGACCTAACTGCAAATGAAAGACAATCAAAGGTGGCTGTCAATGGCAGGACACATGATGTGCACTTTGACAAATTTTCTCCTGCTACGCACCTGAAAATGGTCTGGGCAGAGGCAGGGTTGTGTAGTGTCAGGATGGTGGACAGTGAAGGCTGCTTGTGCTTGTCAGCAGATCAAATAATCCTCTCTACTGGTGGTCTTTCTGGACCGTCCAGAGCCTGCTCCCATGTGTGTGTGTGCCATGATTGAACCAATGCACCCAAAGCCTTCTAACAACAAGTTCAGTTTGGCCAAAAGGGCAGACAATTCATCAAAACAACCATCTTGCTTCTCTCAGTCTAATGATGTGTCCCCTTTAGCTCTGTCAATGTTTTTGAGTGTGTTGTTGTGGCATGTCCAGCAGTCAATGGTACACTACCAAGTGTAGCCTCTGAGCTTTTTATAGGGCAGTGGATGAAGCACCTTTTATACTTGTGGTAAGACCGATGTTTAATTAGATCATACCTATAGTCATTTACATATCTGCCGGCAGCATAACTGCTTGCCAGCATTTGCAGCAATCCAATCCGTCTGGGTGGTCACTGTTCCTGGCAATCTAAGAAATATTCAATATTCAGCAATAATCAGTGCAATAAACTAGTTATCTTTTATTTCCTTGGATGGGCACTGCTAGTGTTGAATAAAGGTGGGATAAAGCTAGTGTTGTATGTATTCTGCTGTTTAGAAGAGAGGAGAACAACAGTAATGAATGCAGATTTTCCTATAGAGAGTTCATGTTCAGTGTGATAGCAAATAAAAAATATAAAAGTTTTGAATGACTAAACAATCGCATCACTTGAGATCAAAATATTAAGTTCAATTCAATTCAGTTACAATGAATTCAGTTCCATTAAATTCAATTCAGTTGTTATACACTACAGGCTACTTCTCTGGTGCATTCAGAATATATGGCTTTTCAATGGCAAATCCCAAATATGTGAATAATCCACAAACAATCAAGATCTGTTTGAATATTAATTATCTTCTATTTGTAGAAGATTCAATTGAATATAGGTTGAAAAAGATTCGCAAATCATCATATTCTATTATTTATTTTTACATTTTACACATTTTCCCAACTTAATTGGAATTGGGGTTGTATACTGCTCACAAAAATCCCCAAATCTTTGTGAGTGAATAACATTGTTGACATTTGGACACAAGCATTTCAAACTTGTATTTGTCACAACATAATCCTTTTTGTATGATCTTGACTGGAATGATAAAGACTGGAATATGAAACTGCAATGAAGTTATTTGGATTTATTGAGATCTCTGCCTGTCAACATATCCTTTTTTTAAGAATTCCTCCTTCAACATGCCTGCACTCTCCTATAGGAAATGATGTATCCAAACAGCAGGTTAAGATACCACTTTGATTTCACAATAAATTTTCAACCTCCTGAAAGCATTTGTTCCGGCTTAATATGTCTCACATTTCTTTTAGTGTTTGACATTTCTTTGTCTTTGGTTGGGACTGGTTTGACTTCCTTGGGGATGTTTACATAAAGGCTCAGGTTTAAGTCTTCTCGCTGGCTCCCACTGAGTCAGGCAGCAGGGAAACAAACACAATGAGACTCGTTTACACAGAGAATGGGTTTCTTTTCTCAAGAGGGGCCAGGATGGACAACAACTGATCACAGTGGATAACAGCATTTAAAGACTGTGTTATTTAGGTTAAAAGGAATTTTTAAACAAAGTTCAAGACAAATTCTCACTGGTGCAGTGTGGGGTATGTACACAATAGCAAACAAAATAAGTTAGACAGCCCTACATTTTAAAACCGAATTTTCTGCAGACATAATTAGGGGCTTATCTAATTGCAATAGACACCAATAATTATTCCATACCCTGACGATTAATTTTATAGGCAATTACAAAAGGATTACTACAGGCAGTAAATTATCATTTGATTTGCACAAATAACAGATTCAGCTGCTGGGAAAGGATTAGGAGACAAATGAATTATGATTGAAATACATTGTTTTACTTTGCCATTATAAGAACCTCACACAGCTCCACGCATGCCACTCACATTAGCACAAGTCAAATAAAACCTAAGAAGCCATTGGCCGAATTACTGGCTCCACCATGTTTTTCCAAAATGCTATTAAACATGGCATCTGATTATCCCACAGAGGTAGAGGGAAGAAAATGGGTTTTAGCACAAATGCATTTCCAAAGGGAAGTGGTTCTTTATGAGTCCCTCTAGCAAAACATAGTATACTGAGAGGAGGTGCTCATTGTGGGACCTCAGAGCCAAGAATCAGGTGTCAGTTGTTACTCATGCTACACATGTCTTATCCCGCTCTCAGGACTGGCCTCTTTAATATTTCAGTACTGCTGTTTGCTTGAACAAAAATCAGATTATAGCACTGAAGAAGAAACAATATACTTACACAAAATACAAAATCCACTTTAATAAACACATCTCTGAAATTATAAATTATTATTTTATTCATATTACAAGATTTCTTATGACTATTGTTTAATGAATAAGGGATTTATTTATTCACTTCATTTACTAAACAGTGCACTTAACAGGAAGTGGACATTCATTAAACCCAGAACACTGAGAGGCCTGTACAGGTGCCGGACCTGAAGCCCATTGAAAACTCTTACAAAAAATTACAAAATTACAATTACAAAAAAAAAAACATCTGTATCTGACCAGTGAATTCTGCAGTTAAACTCCAAGCACTTCATAGCAAATGCTTTGACAATGAGATGCTTATAAAGCATATATGTATGTAACGCTTTGCAAGGTTGTTTATACCATTGTAACATTAAAACAAATTCGACAATTATTTTAACCAATTTTAAATTTTGAGATGTAATATCTTCGACATAATAAACCACCCATGTCTATCGATCTGTGACTTTTATAACCTTAAGTCATGACATTGAAAATGATGAAATGAATATTTCAATGCACATAAATGTTCTGAGAATGTATACTTCGAAAGGCCATAGCAGCTATTTTGAATGCATACATTATGAATGCCGCCTGATCTCCTCACGCCAGCTGCTTTTACCACCATTCTAGCATGTTTGCCATTACCATGTCAACACAGCTACTGTTTACCTCAGAAAACATCTTGTATAAATTTCACACATTTCAAACTGACCAGGTACAGCATTAGACTAAAAAGACATTAACAGAATAATACAAGATCAGCATAATGGGCAACAAACACGATAGAAGAAAAGTTTTCATGAAAGAGAAAAGTTACTGTCACTGCTTTAGAGCCTTTACAAGGCTAACTCTGATAGTGGTAAAGTCTCAGATTCAGATAACAATGCTTCTTTGGTTCATGTTTTTGTCTGACTACTTGGACACTGAGAAGGATTCGTACTAAACAAACTGAAAAAAGCTATCTGAACCAATCAAAATCTACATGATCTGGGGCAGATGTTCCAGATTCTTCTGGAACATGAGTATAAAGTTATAACCAGTAATATGGTTGAACTAGTACTGCATCAAAACTTATAAGCTTATTATTGTTTTTTCTGACATTTGTATGACCTATTTTAAGATGAAATAGTTTTTTTTATTAATATGTATTATATTATTAAACAACAAGCACATTTCAAATGATTAGAATGACTACTATGGTCATTCTACTAGTTATGACTATGCATTTATTAGTTTTAAGGCTATGAATCGAATGTAAAGAAATACGCATATGAGGACTGTCAAAATTTTGTTATTCTTCCCAATTCATAAGGTTTTTAGCTAGTCCCATGACAGAAACCTATATGACAGAAAATCTTAGTTTGTCAAAAATACTTGAAACCCAGCACCACACAAAGGCTGTAATGCAAGTGTAACGACTTTTCAAAGACACACATTAGAAATATTATACATCAAGAGTACATTTCACAGCTTTTCTCTGTTTGACTGACATGAGCGTCTACAGTGTCTTCTCAAGTTTACCAGAGACAGGGTGAATCTGACCTTCCTTGTCAGAGCACTTCTTACCTTGTTGTTAAGTGGGAATAGGAACCTTTGATTATAAGTTGAAGGGTGCCCCAGGGGAAATTCTGGGATAATTCCTAGAAGAGGCTGGGGCATCCCAGCATTAATTTCATTTCTCTTCCAATAACAAGCCAGCGAAGCGTAGGTTTTAGGTGAGAGCAGGCTGGAGACTCACTTTGGTGCTCAGTCCCAGGCCTCTGAGGCATGAGAAAGGTGATTAGCGAAGAATGATTGGATATGTCAGTGGCAAGAAACCCATCAAGATCCCATCGTGTTCCTCACATTTCTTTCTCTCTCTGTTTCACACTCCCACTCATGCTTTTGGGTTCAGCAAATCTCCAAAGAAGATGGGGAAGATCATCTGGCTTTGTGATGAACGTGACAGAATTCTCTAGATTTGTGCGCACACACGCACACGCACACAAGTTTGTTTTTCTATCCTTATGGGGATTTACCTTACCTTAAGATCACACACTAAAATTCTACATTAGCCTTTTCTAGATAATATGTGGCATAACACAACGTAACACAAGTTTTGTTCCCAGCCTTTTAGTGTTATTTTCCAATTGCTTATGTCTAAAACATATGCAAAATTGCTTACATTCATCATAAACTTTGCTTCTGTGACCACGGCAACAAAAGTTATGCATTTTCACTATCAAAACAGTCGATTTTGCATCTTCTTATTCATACAGTCAGACTAAGAACACTATATGCATTGCAAATTTACACAGATTAGCAAAAACTGTTCAGAAGTGTGTGGTTTTCCGACATTTATGACTATATTGCAAATCAGCTTCACGAATCAATCCCCAAATATAGTTGTCCATCATGTTCTCATTATATTGTCCTTGGTAACAGTGTTCAAAGTTCATAATGTCCTGGTGAAAGCGCTCCTGCAACCCATTGCATCATAGTTATTTATCAGAGTCTGAACCAGTTCTGCATAGTTTTCATCTTTATGATTGCCTAGGAAGCCGTGAACCACTGCGACGAAACTGTTCCAAGCCGCTCTCTCCT
>JAUZST010044195.1:0-26097 GCA_034779995.1 Parotocinclus haroldoi
TCTCTCTCTCTCTCTCTCTCTCCCTCTCTCTCTCTCTCTCTCTCTCTCTCTCTCTCTCTCTCTCTCTCTCTCTCTCTGTCCGTCTCTCTGTCCGTCTCTCTCTGTGTCTCTCTCTGTGTCTCTCTCTGTGTCTCTCTCTGTCTCTCTCTCTCTGTCTCTCTCTCTGTCCGTCTCTCTCTCTGTCCGTCTCTCTCTCTGTCCGTCTCTCTCTCTGTCCGTCTCTCTGTGTCTCTCTCTCTGTCTCTCTCTGTGTCTCTCTCTGTGTCTCTCTCTTCAGACTGTAAAGATTTTTATTTAAAAATATACGACAAAACAAAACATGAGACAAGATACTTATTTACCAGGGACGGGGCTCCCATACATTTGTAACTTCATACACAAGAACGTTCTCCCGAAACTCTTCTTAACTAACATAGTACTTGATCGGAAATTTAAGACTAATCTGTAACATTCGTAGCTTACTAAACTCTCATTAACTTTACATACAGTTCCATCTCAAAGAGGACAGAGGGGCCAACTACTGCTTTTGCACGATTCTGGTCCGTGGTGGCATTGCTGCAGATTTGTCGGCTGCACTATCTGAGTGTACTATCTCAGAGACACTGTATTGGATTCGCCTTTGGTGACTGATGAGGTTGAAATCCGTTTCACTGAACTTGTGATTTGTAGCCTCTAGGAGAAAATGATTAAGGATTTTTTTTTTCAGTTTGCAATATTGCTCTGTGACACAGATGGATTTTAGAGAGTCAAAACCAAGACCGGGACAAGAGCAAGACTTTATAGTCCAGTCCGAGTCAGGACCAACACCAGGACCGGTCAAGACTGGCACGGGACGAGACCAGACGAAATGTTTTTTTTCCCTGATAGAAAATGAAAAAAAAAAAAATGGGTTTGCAATTAAATTGATGTAATCATTAATAAAGGAAATATTTCATAAGAGATTCCATAAATATAACATGAAATAATATATGGCCTAAAATATTATTAACATTATGGTCACAGTCAAAAAATAAGGCGATGTAAGTTTTGGCGATGATTCGGTTTTTCCTTTTCTCCCGAACTTAATCGATTGTCGCCACATAAAGAATAGAACTGATTATAATCCAACAACGTCCGTTCTGTCCCTTTTTATTATTGAAGGTCAAAACTTGGTATTTCATGATTTTCTGGACATGGTAAAGAAAAGCCAAAAAAAAAAAAAGCGCGCACGCACACGCACACACACACACACACACACACACACACACACACACACACACACACACAGTCAAACTAACAAACGGTTCAAATTAAAACGTGTTCATTGTCCGGATACTGAACGAAAAGAGCAGCGCCTTGTTTTGTTCTCAACCCCCCCCCCGTTAGCCAATCAGAGTGCAGATTTTATGTAGTCATGTAGACGGATTTATTGTTGATATTCAGTAAACATAGACAAACATGTAATTAGCGTTTCCTTAGACAGACGTCCCACCTCAGCCTTACCAAGACGAGACGAGAGAGAGTCTCCTGTGATAGAACCATGAAAACACGCAAACAAAAATACTGTGCAAACCTAAACGCTACGGTAACACCTAAACACGCAGTACGGAAAGCTAAGGCCAGATTCAGAGCTGAGAAAAGGTAGGTAGATCTTTAAATCCAAAAAGACTCGGAGTAGGAATAGTGCTTTCTGTAATAACGGCTAGGACTAATCTCAGGAACGACCCATGTCCTGCTGCAGTATTCTTTTATTATTTTATAACCGATATGGTAGCTAGATACTGTAAAGCTACTAAACAGAGGTTGGAATTGTCCCAACTACTAGAACAGCAAGATTAGAGTAAATACACGACCACACTGGAAAATCTGTTACTGCTAGAGTAACATTACCGTTAAAATACCGGCAGATACGATTGCCAGAGCTGCACGAGTTCTGTGAAACCATCAGTAAATGGGAAAAAGATGAAAACCACTGAAATTGATGGAGCAGCCCATCCGGAATCCATGGATGGACGCTCAGAAACGAACGTCGAGAAGAATCCAAAAAGTTACACTTGAATAGGACTTGAATAGAAGTGGAACCTGCTGTAGCTTCTCCCCACCACTTGGTTTGCTTTGTATCTCATTGTTCTTGTCATTGTTCCCCAGATAATACAGTATATAACCACCATTTACATAGCACTTGCATTCTATTAGCTATTACAAACAGGATCGAGCATGCAGGAGGATGTTAGTAGGTTATATGCAAATGATATGCCATCATAATATAGCATCAGTGGGTTTGGGGATCTGCGGTTGGTCCTGAAACCAGTCCCTGCGGATATCGCTATGCCAAATGAGAGCATAGACAGTAAGCCACTATTGTTATTCACAGCCCCTGCTAGAGGGCAAACGTAGTCTGGAGGTCTTATGGACCATACAAGATGGTTATTGGTTGCACATAGAAAGGCTGGTGTTTGGGTATTTCGGGGTTGTAGCTTTAACGCCGAGTCGATTTTGCACACACTGCGGAAGCACAGGTTCTCTTTAACCTGTCCAGGTGTGCCCACGTCTATATATGGCCATGTTCATTTTACTGGGTGTATGTTGGAAGTGTGTGGACCCTCAAACAGAAAAACAGAACAGCAGTGTGTGGGCAGGCCGGCACAAAAGCCGCGCATTTCTGTACGTACTGCAATGCAGTGTCTCTCCTGTCTCTCGGGCACAGAGCAATAAACAGGGTGGAAGTTATACTGTTAAGGTTAAGCTATATCAGAATATATCAGCGGTAAATTAATATAACAATACACAGTACAGAACAAAGTGACTTTGGTGAAAAGATTCATTATTAGAAATGCTCTAAACGCATGCCGATAGTCGTTTGCGCTCGATTAATGGCGACGTTGGACTTGGTCCAGTGCCAATTTACACACACCATTCCTGCATTAAACACAGAATGAAGCACGTGACAGGACATACGACTATGAATAAAACTTTATAAAAGGTTCTGCTGCCCTTAATGTTGTCTGTTTGTTGTCTGCTGACTGCCGGTAGCTCCTCACGTAAAAAGGGGCTGGTGCTGCGATGGCGAGAACTGTGCACTGTGTTACCTCCTATGTCCCGAATACTGCCACGACACAGGTGTTGAATTAAAGGCAAGAGAAAACAAAAGGTTACGTCCTGGTGTCTGTTTAATGGAAATCCCAAGCTGAGCTTATTATGGCACGACCCCTCCCTGGACAGAATGTGATCAGAATTGGAATATATGGATCTGCTCCGCCGTTTTCGTCTACAAAAGGTTAAAGGATGTGTCCGACCTGCACGCACAAACAAACTGGGTCATTAATTGCACTGACAGAGTAATGATATTCTGCCGAACAGGTGTATGGTGGAAGGAAAAAAAACAAAACAAAAAAAAAAAAAAACGCTGCTGCTACATGCTGTCAACTGACCTACATACACACTGGTAAATCAGGTTAACACACACCAGGCGTTCGGAAAGCAAATTGTGCTTCAGGAAAAGCTTGGAATATTTGTGCTCGTGCGATATGTGATCAGCGTCTGTGCCAACGATGCCAACGTAACAATAAAACCATGCCTGGCATCCATGCTAAAGGAAACAGAAAGAAAATGGCGTTCGTCTTGTTTTGGAGAACAGCAGGATGGTCGACCAGTTTTAGCAGCAAGACCTTCGAGTCCATTCAAGTACACCAGCTAAACCATAATAAAATGAGCACTTGGACCAGTGACCAACGTGGAACTCGGATGTTCTTTCTAACTGAAGAGCAAAGTGTGGTGGTTTCTGTTGTTGTTGTTGTTTTTAAGCAAGGTTTACTTGAAATATTGAACTCATAAGACTTTAATACATAATGCAAATAATAGCATTTAATGCATGGACACGACGGCACAATAATGGAAAAAATAAGAAATACAAATACCAATAATAGTACTGTATGTCACAAGAAAAGGAAACGAGTCACAGGAAATCCAATTTGCCAGTGTCACCGTGTCCCCAAACGTAGAGCGACTCAAAGCATGCCACGTCAAAAAAAAAACAAAACAAAAAACAAAAAAATAAACCACACTGGCAGTTTGCCCTTATTTCTTTGTGCCAGTCGTGATAAACTGTCGAATAAGGATAGTGCACTGTAAGAAATCGTTTTTGGAACTTTGTTTTGAAGTACGCAGATGTCTCCCCTGACCCCCAGTCCCATCGTGAAGTAGACGAGACCCGACTGTTAAAAACGACAAATATCGCGGACTGTCATTTTCTCTGTTCGTGTGTCTGCAGGAGACGATGATGGACAACGCTCTGCGCACCATCTCGTACATCGCTGACATCGGGAACATTGTGGTGTTAATGGCTCGCAGGCGAATGCCGCGCTCTGCCTCGCAGGACTGCATCGAGAGCACTCCTGGAGCCCCGGAGGCCAAGAAGCAGTACAAGATGATCTGCCACGTCTTCGAGTCAGAAGATGTAAGTGCGGCCTTCGTGGAGTACATGAGAATGGGCTTGCGTTTACAGGACGTAATTAAGTCGATCATAATATTGGATGGATCGAGGGCTGCCCAGACAGCACAAAAGACATCATATACAGGTTTTTTTAGATACTTTTATAACACGGAGCATATGCAAAACCCTCACGCTGGCCTATACGGTGATCACGGGACGGGCTCCGTCCTACTTACACTCGCTCCTTAAGGCTTACGTTACTCTCCGGCTCCACTGAACGCCGCCTCGTTTTACACAAAGCAATCCAGGCTGTTCTCATTCCTCGTTCCCCGATGGTGGAACAAGCTGCCAAGTGCTACCTTCAAGAAGCTCCTGAAGACCGAGCTCTTCAAAGAGCATTTACTCTCCTACCAAACGCGTTCTGGGTTCGTCTTTGGGTCTTTTTTTAAAATTCTTTTTACCGTGTATACTTGCAGCGGGGTGCGAAAGTTTGGGCAGCCTCGTTAATTTTCCTGATTTACCTTTATAAATCATTGATTGTTTGGATAAAAAAAATCTGTTAAATATATCATTTAGGGGACAAACACGGTGATATTTGAGAAGTGAAATGAAGTTTATATGATTTAAACTAAATTAGGCACGTGCATAAATTTGGGCACCAAAAAAAAAGGTGTGTGTGATTCACACGAGGGCGACCGTGATCGTGTGCGGGTTTGGTCCGCCGACCAAGTCAGTATTTTATATTTCCTTGTTTAAGCCCTGTTTTATTTTGTCTGGGGTTGACTAGGGATTCAGTTGGACCTTCTGCAGAGTCACTGCGTGCCAGCGAAGACGTACCACGCAACAGTTCATCATTCAGGGCTTGGAAGGGTTAGCTAGGGGTTACCCAACGTCTGGCCTCTCCTCTTTCACACTGCCAATGATGCATTTCTTTGAGAAAGACTCTGCCAGCACTTAAACCTTTGTACCTGTGTTTTTTGGCTTAATGTATTAGATCGATCAGCAAATCGGATTGCACCTTAACACTGCATACACCCGACAGGGTCGATTCCTATCCAAATCCCCACTTTTCACTGCATTTCTCAGCAGGTTTAGTAAATCTGACCCTACAGCGCCACACGCATCTCGAGACTGCAATCAGAAAGTAAGGATCGTTCCCAAATGGGAGCCGAATAGCCTACAAAATCTGCAAGAATGTCGTTCCCACTCGCCCATTCCTGCATAGTCAGCCGTCAGTCACTCGTCATTACTAATTACCATAGCTCTTAAGTACGGGGCCAGCGTGAAAGGGATCGAGTTATTTATTTTTTTATCAGTTATTTTTAGTTCCATGAGCCCCTTCGTTTTTGTTCAGCTGCCTTTGCAGTAACAGTGCATATGCTGAGTCTGCTTTCCTGAGTAATCCAGCAGCCCCCGGGTACTGTGGGATAATCAGATCACAAAAGGGAAAGAATTCTTTAATATCGGCCTGTATTAGAGCGCACAATAATAATAATAATAATGCTTTGGCATTAATCAGATTCACAGAGCGTTCCTTTCATCCCAGCTGTAGATTCTCAGCATGCAGTCTGACACTTCGAAAGCATTGTTTCATAGCATTCCATCATCTTAAGATACGTCCTCTTACGTTCAATCTTAGTGTTTATCTTCTAATCATTTCAACCAGTAATAAAAGTATATAGTAGGCTTTTAAGTTTAATTCTCAATTTCACCGAAGCTTTTGAGCCTCGATCCTCCAAAGTCTGTTTTTTCAATAAAAGGCCGGGGATGGGTTTTTTTTGTTTAAGTTGTGTCTTTGTTTGTTTGTTTTTTCACTTGGGGAGGGCTCGTAATGAAGGCGGCAGTACTGACCGATGCAGAAGAACTAATTTAGCAAACGGCGTGGTGCAAACTTAAATGGTGTGTTCCGTTTTGACAGGACCAAGACTCAACAGGGGACCCGACCTCCATGGGTGGTCTGGATGTTCATTAAATAAATACTTAAAAGTGTATTAAATGACAGCCAAATGAGGTAAATTATGTAAATCGATGACAAATGAGTAATAAAATTTAAATGAATAATAAACTAAATAATAAAACAAAATGGATTATAAAATCAGTCCTCAGCGGGAGGTCCTTGGAGGCACATCGTCTCCCGATGCCCAACGATGGAAGGAGTTCCCGCGCTCTGGTGGGACTGGTTTTTGTTGATGGAGACCAGTATAGGTGATGCTGAGGTGGAGGAACATCTAAGCGTGCGGTGCTGGAACCGGTAACGGAACATCAGCTCAGAGAGAAAAGAGAAAATGTAGCTATTGGTGGGTTAGCAGCACAGAGTCTACTATCCATTACTGATGCCATGTGCAGCAGGAAACCTCCGGCAGCACTACTATAGCAGCAAAGCTAAAGGGAGAGAACCAGAGGGTAACAGCCAAGAGGCAAGAGCCGACCCGAGCCATGGGTCATAGTCTAAATCTAACCAAAAGCCTGAGGAGAGCGTTTTTAGCCTAGACTTAAAGATTTGGAGAGTCTGAATCTCTGACTGAAGTGGGAAGTTTATTCCATAGCTGGGGGGCCAGCTGGATTGACGAGCTGGATTGTAAGAGTCACTCAGATAATGTGGGGCCAGACCGTGTAGAGCTTTATACGTTACAAGAAGTACTTTATAATCAATGCGGAATTTAACTGGTAACCAGAGTCGACAGAACAGGACTGGTATGATCACATTTTCTAGTTCTAGTTAGCGCTCGAGCTGCTGCATTCTGCACTAGTTGTAGTTTATTTAGAGATTTACTAGAACATCCAGCGAGTAAAGCGTTACAGTAATCCAGTCTGGAGGTTATAAACGCATGAACCAGTTTCTCAGCATCTTGAAAGAAAAGGATATTTCTAAGTTTAGCAATGCTACGCACCTGAAAGAAAAAGCAATTCGGAACAATGCGATGTTGTTAATGTGAACGTCAAGGGAGAGATCTGAATCAAACGTAACAGCCAAGTTATTTACAGTTGGGCTGGGCGTTACCGAACAGCCGTCCAGGTTTAAAATAGATGCAGCTAACTGGTCTCTCGCAGTCTTGGGTCCGACTAACAAAACCCCAGTTTTATCCGAGTTAAGTAAAAGGAAATTAAACGACATCCAATTTTGTACTTCCTTAACACAGTTCTGCGTTTTACTGATTGTAAGGCCGTCCTTTGGATCAGCTGATATGTACAGCTGTGTAACATCTGCGTAGCAGTGAAAACTAACACCATGCTTACGAATCATTGAGCCTAAAGGCAGCACAGGTACAGGGAGAATAACAGTGGGCCAAGCACCGACCCCTGAGGGACACCGTACTTTACTTTGGAGAGCTTAGAGGGTTGAATAAACAAACTGGTACCGGTGGGCCAGATAGGATTTAAAGTAGCGTTTTCCCGAACCGAAAGTGCCAAATTTCAGTTCATTTCTCAAATCGATCACGGCGTATATCATCGATTACGTCTGTAAAAGAATCATACGAGTTCTGTTAACATTCAGCCGAGTCGAGCCATACCTGCTTTAAAATGTCAAATCAATAGCAGTGGTCCCATCTACGATAGCTCCATCAATCCTAGTTAAGCCCACCACAATGGGATGTGACACAATCTCATCTAAAGCACTGAGCTGCCTTTATATAGGTCTTATTTACTGCGGTCTGGCCAGCACTGGATACACATCGACTCCCTTCTGGATGCTGAACATGAGAAAGAGCACCGATACACATTTGCTACGAATAATATATATAAAAAAAAATAAAAAATAATCTTGAAAATACAGCTCAGTTTGAGGTTTAATTCATATTGCCTCTCGTTTCCTTTTTCTGTCCTCTCTGGTGGTCCAGGCCCAACTTATTGCCCAGTCCATTGGTCAGGCTTTCAGCGTGGCCTACCAGGAGTTCCTCCGAGCCAATGGCATCAACCCGGAGGACCTGAGTCAGAAAGAGTACAGTGACATCATCAACACACAGGAAATGTACAATGATGACCTCATCCACTTCTCCAACTCGGAGAACTGCAAAGAGGTGAGAGTGGATCCTTTTCATTTTACACGCGATCGGCATTATGAGGCCATTATGATTATGACGATCTCGGCATTATGATGCGAGTGGACAGCACAGACACAGGAACAGGATCTTTGTTGGTCTTGTTTCAGTCTTCCTCAATCTTTGATGCCTGTTCTTAAAATATAGGGGTTATCATCCGACTAAGTAACCTTAATAAAGGTTTGGCCTCTCATTTACGTTATTACAAGGTAAAATAATGGGTCGTTCTTTGGGCAACAAATCGTTCCATTTAGCCTGTAGCTAACTATGGCATTGCTTTGAGCGACATACCCAACTTGGTAAAAAGAAACAGATGTTGTTTTCCTAAAGTTAAACATGCAGCTCTGGAAAACTTAAGAGAACTTGAGTTTATTTATTGTTCAGTAAAGTTTTAAGCGGCATTTGTGAATGTAACTCTGTGCTGTAGAGCTTGTGGTTCTATCAGCGATTGCTGAATAATGTTTCTCTTCAGTGCCGTCTGTGGAATCGGAGATTCAGGTTGGGCTTGCGTCCTTGCCCTTTAGAAATTCCTCCAGTTTCCTTGACTCGTTTCATGATACTATGCACGATACAGGGGAAAAAAATACGCAAATCCCTTCCATAATTTGTAAGGAAAACTTTTTAAACATGTGAATAATTGGAATAATGTGTATTGCGGATTATGTGGATTACTGGAACCATGTCCTGTGGTCAAACGTCATGGTTTGGGGCTGCCGGGCGTGAGGAGCTGCAGTTCATTGAGGGAACCATGAATACCCAACGTGTACTGTAACATACTGAATCAGAGCATGATCCCTTCCCTTCTTATCCTTTAAGAGGATAACATGATTCTAACTGGCTTGCTAATGAAACTGAGGGTAAAGGTCAAGGTGCATCTCCAGACCTAAACCCTGTCCAATCCACCAGCTCCGTGATGTCGTCATTAGGGAGTGGAAGAGCATTCCAGTGGTAACCTGTGAAGCTCGAGTGAACTTTAAGCCCGAGAGAGTTAAGGCAGTGCTTCAACTTTATCACCGAGTACAATTTGGCCATTTCCACTCACTTTGGTTGTGGATTAGACATTAGTGGTTGTGTGTTACTGTTTTGAGGGCACAGTAAACAGTCTTATATAAGCTGTAGAGTGACGACTTAAATTGTATTAATCGTAGTAAAGTGTCATATCTTCAGTGCTGTCCTATAAAAAGGTAATACAATAGTTACAAGGGGTGTTAGTAAGGGGTGTACTTACTTTTGTTAGATGCTGTATTATAAATGATGAATTTGCTTGATGCATTTGATTAAAGCACTCGCTAGTTTAGCTAGCGTGGTTATGGGATTGACAGTAGAGCATCTCTGCTTTGTTGTTTCCGTTTCCGTCTAATACTTCGACGTATCACAGCTTTATCTTCATAGTGCCACATTTGTGGTGTGTACAATAATTACCATGGGCATCTTAAGAAGAGAAAAGAACATCTGCTCACTTGAAACTTGGAGCTGTTGTGCAGCAATGGAACCCTGTTGGCCAAAGGATATTCCTTCAGTTGGTGCCTGGTGATTGTTACGTACACTGATTATTATTTTGGCTCAAGTCTGGTCAGAATCTGGGCTCAGAACGGATGAACCAGTTTGCTTTTGATAGCTGGGGTGAAAAAAAATTGTCCTACAATCTGTACAAGTAGACACTAATCTTCTGCCTGATCGTTTTGATTAATGATCTGGATCTTTATTCGCCACACCTCGGCCTTCCCTCTTTTTATTTTTTTATTTTTTTTGCTTCTTATGTCTCTATTATGGACTGTACTTCCTCCGTCTCGGTTGAATTCAATTCCGCTAAGCTCGTTGCCTCCCACGTTGATAATTGTATTACCAGTACTACTGACAAATAATACCTGGGCTGTAAAACAGTGTTTATAAGATGTCATAAAGCTGTCGATTTTAGTATCATTATCCTCGTACAGGCATGCAGAGATATGAATTCTTGTTTAAGATAAAAAGATACCCTAAGGGTAGAGCTCTTATATCGTCAAGTGACAAAATGTAAAGAAAAAACAAGTCTGCAATAGTTGCTTGAATCGTTGCTTGAATCGTTGCTTTACAAAGAACATCATTTACATCCATAATTTCTCCATTAATCTTTTTTTTTTCTGTGTAACTCATTAAACTCAGTTTAACGCATCTCGGCGTCCTTTCCAGATGTAACGACAGCTCTTGCTCACCTCTGCTAAAATGTACTGTAAACCTCAGTGCAATTTATTTTAGTTTTACACATAATTCTTAGATTCAGTCACAGTGGGCCAAGTTTAGTTTAACATATTTATCTAGTTTTCACCGTGGAACAATTTCTCATCTGGGCCACCCAGACAGATCGGGTCCCTTTTTAAGTCTCGGCCCACCCAAGGATTTTCTCGTCTTTATTCAGGGATTTTCTTTGCCACCGTCATCCTAGGCTTGCTCAGTTTGGGATTGGCCTTTTAAGATCATATAAGGTTGTAAAGCTGCTTTGAGGCAACGCTCTGTTGTAAAAAGCGCTATGGAAATAAATTGCGTAGGTACAAACTAAGAAGGTTAGTGATAACAGCCAACAAAAAGGAAATGGTGAGAAACAAAAGTGATTAAAAATAGACGAGTGGTATGGGGTCAGTGAAGTGTTTATATATATATATATATATATATATATATATATTATATGCAGTGCATGCAAGCACAAGTTCAAACAAGCGACTTTGACAGTCTGCACAATTTCTAAATGCTAGTTCTAAACCTGCAGTCGTTTCTGCTTCAATCCAGCCCGCCATGAAACAGGCTCCGAGCAAGAGGCTTCTGCATAATTTAAATCGTAGTTAACGAACCCTTTACAAGCAATTCATTCAACAAACACAGGCTCATCTAAACAGGTGGCGCTGTGTTCTACATGTGTTATCATAAATAATTCGAGCACTTAGCACGACGCTATTTACGGAATAAAACCACCAATGTGCACAGTCCATTTTGAAGCACGCAACCACTAGAAATATAGCACCGTCGCATTAGGGTCTAGCTATGAAAGTGGCGAGATTCCACTTAGACTAGTCATGCATCTTAGAGAGGGGCAAATTAACTGACGAAATGAACGCACGTCTTCGGAATATGGGAGAAAGCCGAAATACCTGGAGTACACCCACATGCACGGGGAGAAGGAATGATTAGCTTTGAAAAGGCAGGATTCAGAATAAAGGATTAAAAAAATAAAAAAAACGCACAGGGTTTTTTAAATCAGCTAAAACAAATGATGTATTTCAGGTCTTGTTTATACTGCATGTATGAACAACGGATGGGCAGCCTTGATGTCTTTTTATGTTTTGTTTTTTTTAGATTGAATATGTTGAGTATTCAATTAAGCAAGGGAGGATAAATGTTTAAAAACGCACTGGCGTCCTGTTTGCTGTCGAAAACAATGATAAGGGGGTAGCTTGTTGGTGATCGATCAGTATGCTGTCGCTATGTGAAACTTAGCAAATGCAAAATATCATGTATTCCAAGAAAAACTATGCACCTGTCTGGAAAACAACATTGATGTGTAAGCTATAAATAAGAGGCGCAAGAGTGGTCCCTAATGCCCAATTCACACTACATTCACATTTCCAGAAACTACAGAGGCATACAGAGGGCCTTGTGCCGCCGCAGTGAGCGTATTTGGAGTTTGTAATATATGCAATATAATCACATAAACACACACACCTTGTAGTATGTACAAGTTTTGTCCCAAAGCTCTGGTATATTTACATCGGAAGCAAACTTTGAGTCTCATCCTACTCTCCCGAGTCAGGGGGCGTCTCTGCCCTAATAAAATGTAATGCAGGGTACTTGTTCCAAAAACATGAACAGAACAATATATTTTCATTATTTTGTTAGATCGCATTTCATATTTCATATGCTTTATAGGGCTGAGAACAAACGCGCTGCCGTGTTGCCGTTAGATTTCATATTAGCGGTTTGGTATTCCAAGCAGGCTTTCTGCTTTGCCAGATAAATTGATTTAACCTGATTTGACTTTAGTAAGCTTTCTGAGTTTCAGCCTCCTGTGTGTATTTGGGTTCATTAGTCTTCCAGACAGCCGACTCAGGAGATGGGTTTACGGCCAGGCATCTAAATTCAGCCCTCTCTCGTCACTTTCATCATTCAGGCGCGCGAAAACCTGCCTACATCTTTTGTTGCGCTAACTGCCTTTGGAGGGTGCGCTTTTTCATTTTTGAATGTTTTAGAAACCCCCCGAGTTACTGAGGTTATTGTTAAAAATGTATTTGTGCATGCAGTTTAAGCGCGCTGCCATTAAGTCACTAAGCTGTGTCTGACCAGGTTTCATCTATAAAGAGTATTAGGAATGAAAAGAGCAGCAGAAATGGGAAAATCTTCTTACCTTTCTAACGCACAGGAAACCTACCTTATATTTCCGGTGGCTCTTGTCTTCCACAGCTGATGCTGGAGAAACAGAAGGGTGAGATTCTCGGTGTAGTAATAGTGGAGTCGGGCTGGGGCTCCATCCTTCCCACCGTGATTCTGGCCAACATGATGAACGGAGGACCAGCGGCACGCTCGGGGAAGCTCAGCATCGGCGATCAGATCATGTCCATCAACAACACCAGCCTGGTGGGGCTGCCACTCGCCACCTGTCAGGGAATCATCAAGGTGAGGAGGTCACGGAGGCGTATGTGAACATGTCTACGAATATTGGTAGGCGAATCAGAAGGCGAATTCACAAGTCAGCCACCAGGGTGACCAGGTGGAATCCCAGATGTAGCGTTCAGATAGTTTGGACACTGGGAGCATTTTTCTTTGGAACGATAATAGATTTAATTATGTGGCATTTAGCAGCAACCCTTATAGAGAGCACCCTGTACAAAACGAGTGTTCCATTTGCGATGGAAATGCGCGTCTTTGCAGCTTGCATGCACCCCACCCTGTCCATTCTGACGTACCTGATCGCGTCCTAAAACGGCAGTAAATGCTAGTCGCTGTTGCGCAGGCACGGTAAAGAATCTGTGCACTTTGTGCTCCCTCAGGGTTTGAAGAATCAGGTGCAGGTGAAGCTCAACATTGTTAGTTGCCCTCCTGTGACCACGGTGCTCATCAAAAGACCTGACCTCAAATATCAGCTGGGCTTCAGCGTGCAGAACGGCATTGTGAGTAAAAACAAGGCTTAGCTACTTCACGTTCATGACTGTGTTCAAACTGGGTCGTGAACCCAACATTTACCTAACAATGTAGTTTAGTTGCATTTGTGGCTAAGGCCTGTAGACACAGCTAGATTTCAGAGCTTATCGGTTTCCATGCATGTTTCTCGTCAGCGTTGTCACTAAACCCCCAAATAATACGTCAGCGATGGTCCAGTGGTGGTCCGTTGAAGATGAGGAGAGGTGTTTCATGTAATAATTAAGATTCACCCCGTAATACATTGTGTATTCGCTGTCATTGTATTGTGTAAGCAGGGCAGGTAATAAACATTTCTACGATTATGTGGACGTACAGATATGCAGTCTGATGCGTGGCGGTATAGCTGAGCGAGGTGGGGTCCGGGTCGGCCACAGAATCATCGAGATAAATGGCCAAAGCGTGGTGGCCACGGCTCATGAGAAGATCGTCCAAGCGCTGTCCAACTCCGTGGGCGAGGTAAGGCCAGACTAACCTCTTAACTTGGAACTCGGTCCTTGGGACTGAAAATAAAATGAACCCAGAACACCATTCGTGACCAGAAGTCCAAGGTGGCATGATTCGCCCAGCCGTGGCAATCTTAGGAACTGGGCTCTCGTGTATGGCAGATTACATCTTACCCTCCAAGCCAGCCGTTACCAGATCTTAAGTGACCATGCATTTAGCACGTGGCACTTCACTGCAAACGGGTGCCCCGAATTTACGACGGGGATACGTGCCAATAAAATGTACTGTATATATAATAGTGTAAGCGACATTAAACAAGCTCATCTTTAACTTAGTTGTACAAAATCGTTGAAAGTAAGAAACAAAAGCAGCTGCAGCATCTGTGGGAAGAGTACCGTACTCCGTGTTGCCAGGATTATCGTACCAGAGACCTCAAATTATCGTATTTTGAGGGAAATTATCGTACACCCATCATAACCAACATTTGAACCGTCAAATGATCGCGAATCGATTTTTGGGATTACCGATCGTACATCGTACAGAGGGCAGAACTATTGTACAAATACGATAATTATCATACACCTGGCAACACTGATCGCACTGCATATCACTCGCTTTGGGGGCGGAATGCAGTTTCTGCCGATTATGCATTTATGTGCATCAACGGATTCCCGTCTAAAGTCGGACTATCGCAAACCAAACCACCATAATCTGGGGATCACCTGCATGCTATCTGGCAACAGATGACGACCTTATGCTAAAGATTTAGTGCACGTTTTACAGAATATAGCCAATTCCATAATGCGGTTTCATCGTGCCTGTTTAAAGTGTACTGCTTTTTAAAAAAAAAACCTCTTTTTGTGAGCAGTATTCTTACAGGGTGAAGAATCAAAGTCTTATTCTTGCTTATTTGCACTTTGATTTGCACTCGGGTGTATTTTTCCTGAGCAGCACTTGGACACGATTAACTGTGAATCCATTTCTCTCGTTTGGACAGATCCATATGAAGACGATGCCAGCAGCCATGTTTAGGCTCCTAACCGGGCAGGAGACTCCCATGTACATATGACTTAATCACATCTCTCTGGTTGGTTAAGACTTTTGGAAGACGGATCTCTCTCGGTCTCTCTCTAACGATGCCGTCTCTGAACCACCAGATTTGCTTCATGATCTCGTCATTGGGTTTTCTTTGCCACACATTTCCACACGGGGCGTGACGTGTGGCCCCAGCGGCTGCTTAATGAAAAATGACTGAGGCGTTTTCGTTTTTTTTATATGCAAGTTTAAACAGGGGGCGGGGTACGGAATGTTTACTTCAGCTTCCCATGTCGTTTTATTTATTCTGAATTCACCATGGCGTGTCTTGTCCCTGTGTGTAAAACTCTGTTGGACTGTTCTGTGCTGTACATATTTACTTCGGTTCAATCCCAGGTTTGGAATCGATAAGCCAGGGTGAGGCGTTTACCCATGCGATGTTCATTAACAGCGAGATCAGAGGCTGAATGAGAAATGGATTGGTTTGGGAGTTGGACTGGCTGTACAAAAAGGATGCATCTACACAGCTTTCAAAGCTAACCTATTAACGAGGCTGCCTGACTAAACTAACCGAGACAAACAGTAAAAAAATTTTTTACAGTTAGCTTCAATTTTAGTTTCAGTAACACTGTTGTCGATTGTACATTAAAAAAAAAAAAGACAGCAAGCAGGAATCACTACGGCTTGAGCTGAAACTGCAATTTCAGCACGATGCTACGCTTGCCGAGTTAGCGCGTCGCGCCGCAAGGAATGTTGATCGGTATGCAGCCACCGTTTGACACTGCGTTTTTAAACCAGCTTAACGACGATTAAAGTCTGTAATCATTCAGTCTGCGAGAAATTCGCATGCCGATTGCAAAAACAATAATATATGGAGATGACAAATAAGCAAACAGCGCCTGCCATTGATTTGGGGAGGGGGCTCATTTGCACACGGTGGATTTTTAACTTTACATTAAAGTCATATAAAGATTCAGATTTTATATGCCAAAAACATCAAACGCGATCATTTTTCTCATCAGCGTTCACCCTCATTGATAGTGACGTGACAAAAATCGCTCCGAACTCAAACCTCCATCCATACACAATGTACTCCAAGCTGTGATATCTGTCCAGGTCTTTCAATTTTGCGCGTGATGTTTGTGCAAAAATAATAGAAACGGCTTGAAATCTGCCGAGGCTTGCACCAATAGCACGCCCATAAAGCTGGCTAACGTGCATTAACATATTAGCATGTTTGAACCAGAGTGTGATGATGCTCCGGTTTATACGCACAACTGAAGAGAAAAATCGCACCAGCTAAAGCAAATACTGTTTTGCTGCAGCACAGTCACTAATCACTTATTTCTGCACTCGTATTATTTTAGCCGTTCCACTTACCATACAGGAGCGCTTTGTAGTTCTGCAATAACACACTGTAGTTCATTTGTTTCTATACACATTTATGGATATGGCCGGCACAGATAAGGAACTACTTGGGTGGTGGGACATTCTCAGAACTGCGTACGAGTGGATCAAACACAGCAGTGTCATTACTGGACTGAAAATGGTCCAGCAACCAAAAATGTCCAGCCACCAGCATCCTGTAGGCAGAATTATGTGAGCGCCGATGAAGGATTAGACCTTTTTCGCTTGTTCGCGTGGCTTTTTGTGCCGTGTCTACCTTTCAGGAGTATTAATGGCATGTCAGTAAGGTTTTTAGGGTGGTTTCTCTTTTACGGTTGATCAGGGGATCTTATAGGGGATCCTATTTGGGTGAGGTATTTTAAGACTGCTGTCTCTTTAGACGCGTCTATCGTAGTGCCACCCATTGAGTGCGTTTAAACTCCAGCTCCACTGCTGTGCCTAAACCACTCATACCAGAACAACACACAGTAACACGCCACGCTATCCAAATAGTACCCGGTCTGTGCTGGTCATTTGTGACATTTATGACACTCCTACAAACCAAGCAATTGTGGGTTAAGGGCCTTGCTCAGGGACCCAACTGAGGCAGAGATGGGATTTAGTCCAGTACCTTACCCACTAGGCCACCACAGTCCCAAGGGGACCAACAAAATACCCAGACAAACAGACTACAGTAGGTAATTCTATACGGTCAGAACTGATCATTTGGATGATGGAGTGCAGAAACAAGGTGGTGTACCTAAAAAAATTAATCAACATGTGTCGCACTGGAACTCCCTCTTCCTGCAGACCTTGATGGACGTTGACGGATACTAGAAGGGTTTGCTGTGAGACCATGAGATCGGCAAGGCTTGTAGGGATTTCCATCAACAGCGGGTTGAGAAAGTAGTGAGAGGCGACAGGTTTTTTTGGCCGTCCAAAGGCTTGTTGATGTCCAACTGCAACGCCTGTCTCCTTGGCTACTGATGTGCTCCAGGTTTGGGGCTGCCTTGCCTCAGATCAGTCAGTCTAAACGTGCTAACCGTGCCATCCTAGAATCAAATATCCTCACAATGGACACATACATGTCAGAACCAGACATAAAAGTAATAGGAGGAGGCCATCGGACCCGTGTCCCGAGTGCTGATAATGTAGTAACTGGGATCTAAATCCCATTTTGTGGACAGTTGGGTGGTGTGTATCGTTTACTTAGGGAAGCGATGGGACCATGATTCAGTGTGAAAAGAAGCTGATGGAGGGATTGTTACTCCTGGGCAACGTTCTGCCGTGAAACCTAAGGTCTGTGAATTTAAGGGGGTGTTAAAGTGACACCACAAAACGTCGTTGAGGATTTTGCTTCATCCATGTAATGATATTTATGATATGATGATATTCACCCTGTGAGCAGCAGGGAAGAAATGCTGTCAGTTTACTTCTTACGGATGACTTGCAATGAAGCATGGATGATAAATCTCTCTCGCCATGCAAATATCCAAACGTTGCAGAGGAGCTGCTCTGCAAAATCCTGTAAAGTTCATCAAACCCAAACCAGTTTAATATTTGGAGGAGTTGCTTCTTGAAGCGTATGGGAAATCAACTGAAGGTACAGAACCTAAACATGAGGGGGGGGGGGGGGGGCATAAAACGCTCGGCTGTATGGAAGTGAACGGACAGCCACCCTCGCCAAAACACGCAACCCATAACGCAGACATCTGAGGGACGGACGACGTTGCCGTCGCGTTTCATCCCTCATTCACTAGAGGTCTCAAATATAAAACGTTCCTTTAGGGCTTGCCTGCCTTGTTTTTTTTTTTCAGGGCAACATTCGGGCCTTGACCTTTCCACAAGGTGCGCGCTAATTTACTTCACTAAACATACTGAGGGCTAAATTTGATCATCTGTATATACTAGTGTTGCATCAGCTGTGGACTTGTCTTCTATGTTCCCCAAGGTGGCTGTCATGCTTTTCAATTCTGACTTGGCTGCAAGCAACTCGAGCGCTGTAAACTTGGCACGCTGTACTTGGACACGCCGTTTAGCTTAGTGGAACTCCAGACGCAGCTCAGTAAGCAAATTAGAACCAATAAACACAATAATGGCACAACACAATAACAGATCTTTAACAAATCTTTATAACATAGTAACATCCTGGATTTGGTTCTTATATATATATATATAATCTATAAAAAGCGAGACGGAACAGACTGGAACCTTTTTTTTTCCGAGTTCATTTCATCACAAGACGGGGTTCTCCGTATTCTGTGGGCATTAAGTGGACGTTACGGATGGCTTTTTTGGAACGTGGCAGCGCACAAACATTTTGTAAAACACAATTTTACCGCTCATTACCAAAACGTAGTTTCCTTTTCTGCCTCGCGCACTGCATACGGATTGGAAAGTCTCTTTTTAACACGTGTAACGTCCATGTTTTAAGCGTTCGACGGACACTTCTTGAATGTAAAAACGTGTTGTTAATAGTGCATCCATTACCTCGTGCAGTATTAGAACGTCTGTACATAAACGCCAATCTGGTTCAGTGTAGTGCACATGTTAGGAAGTCACTTTCTCTCCCGTCTTTGTGTCTGGCTTCAGCCTTGAGGAAATAAAAATCACACTGTGACCAGCAGCCTTAGCGCAGAACTGTTCTGGGAAACCTGACAAAAAGGTGACCTGAGGAAAGCCAATGGATCACGATGTTAAATAAATAGCTGTGTGCATGCAGACTAAATGTCATTATGGCAAAAAGACAATAACAATAAAGTGTAACATAAGCCATTGCCGGACTCTCTCTCTCTCTCTGTGCTTTTGATTGACTGCGACTATTGTGCGATCAGTTTGTTCCTTTTCACATAAAAAGGATAAAATATAATTAAAACTAAGAGGTACATAAAGAGAACCCAGTTAAACAAATGGGACAAATATATTATGCTTGATCATCTAAAAGCAGCTTTTGACAACATTATATGCTCTTAAAAAGGTCAATCCCAAATTGAGCAAGCCTAGGGTGACAGTGGAAAGGAAAAACTCCCTGATTATAGAAGGAAGAAACCTTGGAAGGACCAAGACTCAATAAGGGACATGTCCTGCTTGGGTCAGCTGCAGCTCTGGGACGTTAGTGGGATTTCCATTGGATTAAAGTCAGGATTTTGACTCCGCTATTCCAAAACCATTTTTTGCTAAACGATTTGTGTGCTTAGGGTTGCTCTCTCGCTGCATGACCCACTTTCCCTTGAGATTCAATACACAAACAAGGTGTCCTGATATGATATTTTATTTTAGAACTTGCTGGAATAATTCAGCATTTACTATTCCAGCAATGATGACAAGTTGTCAACGAATCTAAAACCTCTAGAAGGTCTGATGAGTTCCGTTACATTACGTGGACAGTATGTTCTTGGGCAATTTCACTGGTCAAGTGATGAGCCCAGAAGGAGAAGAAGAAGAAGGAGGAGGGGGAGGAGGAGGAGGAGGAGGGAGTGTAATGTTCTGGGCATAATTCCACTGGAAAACCCTGGGAATGAGTGTGGGCGTCGCCGCCCATAAATAGATCTGCAGACCAAGTGGTCGTTACTTTAGCCACGAAGGTGAACATTTAAAAATGTGAGTAGATTTAATGATTAATTATGAGGTTCCTCTGATATTGTAAGGCTCGTCACTATATTACATGCGCTGGGAGGGTGGAGAAAACTTTAATGAGTCTTTTTCACCTTAAAGTGAGGAAAGGAATTTTCTGCCTAAATGATTTTTTTCAGTGTTTTAACCGAGCAAGAGATCAAACTGGAGCGTAGGCTGTACTCAAGAAACACGTCGTACGCAAAAAGATCAAAGGAAAAAGAAATCCATTTACGTAAACCTTACATACAAAGCCACGTCTTTTTCGAGCATCGCCATTTGTAATTTTTTTTAAACACAAATCGGCAATGAACAATTGGGTTGGCACATTTTTTTCAACAAAATGGGCAGGTAAATAAAAAGCAGGCATGCTTTCACTGCACAAGTTTCATCCATCATCAGCGCTTCGTCAGGTGCGATTACAGTTGCAAATCTGTGGCGCCTAGCGGTTATGGTACTGGACTATGGATCAGAAGGTCCTGGGTTCAAAACCCATTGCTGCCCACAGTTGGGTCCCTGAGCAAGGCCCTTAACCCACCATTGCTTGAATTGTAAGTCGCTCTGGATAAGGGTGTCTGCTAAATGACGCAAACGGAATGTAAACGTAAATATTTTGTGCAATTATTTCTGTTCTTTCTTTTCATCCTAAAGTCTTATTCTTATTATGCCCACCTCTTGATTGATAGCTGCTTCCTAATTAGTTTGTGTAGGAAACCACAAACTCTGGTACCTTCCAGAATAAGCTGCATTTCTATTAAGATCAGCTCATTGCACAGAAATGGACCTGATTTAATGAACAGACGATTGACGGCAAGTGGTTGAACCAAAATGACATGTAATTGTTTTGAAGGCTTGTATCATTACAACTTGCACGTTTTGCCATTATTGCTAACTACACTGCTCACAAAAATGATCCCATGAGATCCTGTCCATGCTCCATCACTGTCAGGGTGTTTTGGCCAACATGGGGGCACTCTGGTCCAGTTTAACATGCTGTTCACCCCCATGAATATATCACTTACTACTCCATCACAATCTTTAGAGTTTAAATCTCATTTGTGTAATCAAACGCTGTTCCATGAATTTTCATTTGCCTTTAAAGAAATAAAGCCAAATTCTTCTTTTTCAATCACTTTCTGATCATTACAAAACAGCCCCCACTTTTTGTGAGCAGTGCATTGGACTTGTCTTAAATTGTGTCAATTCATAACACAAAGCTTTAAGGAGTCCAAATTAACCCTCACTTACTTGCTTGGTGGCCCCTTTCAGGTCTTTAATCCTTTACGTAAACGTGCATGTTGTGTTCGTGTTAATTTGTGACGCTGATCTTGAAATGCGTTTCACACACTCTGTAAACGGAAGCACAATGATTCCCACCTTAACACAAACCGCAGGGTATTTCAAATGAGCACTGACACCAGGACTCAAACCCTCTGGCGGCCATTTTGTCTTCAAGCACGTGCTTGGATCTGCCCCTTTAAGCGTAAAAGGTAAGCGAGGTCACCTGGGCATCCAATGAAAATCAGCTTTTCCCCTACCATGTGACTCATACCTGCCTATCCCAACAACCCCTTTCCTAGAACACGGGAAGAGTCTGCCTGGACAGTGTGAACGTTTACCTAACTGCATTCTAAGACGGAACCACCTGTGGTTAATGAAACGTCCCCTTATTTTTGTGAGCAGTCGTTTGTTGTTAATCAATCACAGGTTCGTTGGAAAATCATAAAAAACTGAACCCACACGACCAATTCGTTCGATGTGTTGTGCAGTCGCGGTGCTCATTATTGGGACCGGACTGCTCGTATAATTTTATTCCTTTTTTTTATTGATACCGATGCATGTTTTGCTACGCAGATGAAACAAGGAAAAAAAAAACAAGGGTAAAACAAGGCAACGGGCAGAGTAAGAACACTGCAAAGGAGGAAAACACGAAAATGAAAACACTGGTTGCAGTTTGAATCACATGGCAGACATCCTAAAGCAAGAGAGAGGAGCAGTGAAAAACTTTGCTGACAGAAACCAAAAGTGCAAAATGTTTTAGAGGTTAGAGGTGTGAGGATCCTCCTGGCTACAGGAGCAACAAAGAACTGATAAGTGTTAAAGTACCCGGGCCATTTTGTATGTGTAAATGTTACGTCCAGGGGCCCCTATCCATGCCAGTACACGAGGAACGTGAGCGACAACAAAAAAATCAGGTAGTCAGGTCCACCCCCCACTACCACGCCCATGTTTACGTACGTAAGTACACATTGTCTTTACATTTATTGGCCATTTTATCAGTTCTACAATTACAGACGGTAGGACTGGATCTGATACAGCAGTGCTGCTGGAGTTCTTTGTATGTGTAATCTTAAGGAATAATGTAAAAAGGCAGATTTAATGAAAAAGCAATGTTTGTGCTCGTAGTAGATCTGTACATTTTACTTGAGTCACTAGTAGTTCTGGTTAAAACTCTTTCTCAGGAGCCCTGGTTTGGTCTGTTGAAACCAGCTGTGCAGATGATTATTATTAAACTACTAACTAAATGATATTAATGATTAGCTGGTATGAAAACGTACGTAGGTCGTTGTGTAGTGTGCTCGCCTCCTAGTGGTTATAACAGCACAGTGCAGCCCTATATAATGTAAAACATGCTGGTTCATGCTCTCGAGTCTCAGAGGAAAATCTGCTGGAATCTCCACTTCCTGAGGACGTTGATTCGAAAATCGGGCTGTGCGGGTATGGAATGACACTGTGAATTCACACAAAAGCTGCAAACCTCAACCCGGAACAACCGGCCAAGGTAGAGCAGGGTTAGGGTGGAAAAATCGTTATTTAGGAGCTTTCTGGAGAGGTGTCTAGATCACAACAACTATAAATATCAATATAACAAGCTGAGGGGGCAAAAGACAATACATTTTTTGTCCTCCATCACCTCTACTCTACAGAATTGTGTATTTTGTTGAACTGTTAAGAATTGTTGTTCTTGTTCATCGTTGCTTTGTTGTAAAGTTACGAATTTCCTTTTGGAGGCTGATTACCCCCGAGTTTGCATGTCCTCCTTGCTGGATGGACCGACCCCGTCCGTTCCCGCTTTTCACCCTGCGCTGACAGCAGTACACCACCCACCCTGATCAGGATTAAGTGGATAAGAAATAAATGAATCGATGCAATCCAGTATAGTGTTATGAGGTTTTGGCACCTCTGGTCAATGGTTTGTTCATTATGTAAAGGAAAATAACGTAGAACAAACCGACTCAGGTCTTACGCTTACCTACGACTTTTCTGCTGCTAATGTGTTAATAAACAGAAAGAAAAGGACTCATTATAAGGCATATACTGAAAAAAACAACAACAAACAAGCTGTATGAACCTAATGAACCCGACGAAAAAGGAAAGAATAGAAGTTAAATTCACCTCACCAGTTCTTTAATCATTTCTTTATGTCCATTATGAACCACCTTTTCCCCTCCGGGTCATGATTTTCGGAAACAACGGTCACCACATTTATCTTGGGAAGCAAGTCAACCGGATTCCCTCACACATGATAATTAAACCCAGGGGCTCCGAACTTGATTAAAGCTCAAGCCTGCTGGTGGTGCGTCCGGAATACAGTCTAATGCATTATGAGTTCCTATCATGTCTTTAGGTTTAACAGCTAAACACGCACTTGCCAGTAAGCCATGTTATACAGTAGCAGGCTGTTATCTGGCCAGCAGAGGAAGGAAAGTAAACAAAAGCAGTAGCTGTTGCTCTTCATTGCTCCTAAATTGCTCCTTATTTTTGGCTTCTTCCAAGTTTTTTGTCCCCCCAACGCATGCCTTTCTAATATGGCAGGAAACCGGAGCACCCAGAGTACATCCCACAGGTACTGGGAAAACATACAGGACTTAAAGGTTCGGCTGCTAACGTCCTGTGGTCTGTGTGAGTCATGGCAGCTCGAGGGAAACCGATCCGGCTGGTCGGTGTAAGTCCTGCTCAAAGCTCTGTGCCAGCAGGAGCATCGAATAAACACACTAACCTCTAGGCGTGCTGGATGGTTTAAGGGTGGTTTTTATGCTCATGCAACCAAATGTGTATGGGTGTACCTTGTTTTCCTATACTTGGGAGAGCCACATGTCCTCATAATGATAGGAAAACCTGCCGATTGTGACTCGAAAGGGATTTTTTTTTGCCAGTCCTCGCATCCTTAATTGTTTTCAAAATTGCTTAAGGACACTGTGGTTACAGTTAGGGGTAGGTGTAGCATTAGTTAGCTACTATATTCCTTATTGTCAGTGGAAAGTCCTTAAAAGTATAGTGGAACAAACGTGTGTGGTACGCGTGTGCATACACAGTGAATATTGTAATGACGTGGCGACTTTCCAAACACCAAACTGCATTTTATTGTTAGTCAACGTGACGATTACAAAATACTATTTGTGATTACTAAATAAAATTTGTCAAATATGTGACTTTGTATTAATACAGGAATCAGTAAATACACGAATGGCTTTATTACTAGGCAATTAGCCCCAGTCATTAGTTTAGCCCTTGGTCATTCTGGTCATTTTTGTCACATTTTAGCATGACTTTTACCCCGATGCCCTGTCTGGTCGTCTCGAATGCCTCTATAGCCTGCTCCAGAGGGAAGCGATGTGTCACCAAGGGCTTCACATTCACACTCTTAGACGCCAGCATGGCAATAGCTACAGGCCACCTGAACAGCAAAAACAAAGCAAATGCCACGGCATTTAGAAGGGGAAAAGCATTACGCGCCATTATTAGAACACATATAAGGTCAAACTAGGAAGGGCAGGGACAGAAGAACGAGGCTCAGATGCTCAAATTTTAATAAAGAGCAACGTTTAGTGTAAGATTGTATGGATGGACTGTAAACCTGTTCCATGCAGTCCCACTGAAGCGAGTGAACGCTCTGCTTTACACAACGGTACATATTCGACCATTTCATTCTTGACATTTTAGGGGAGTTTAGCTGAATGTCCACTCCAGTCTCAGAGAAACCGTGGCTGCTACTGACAGTGGTGTAGGGAAGAACAAACCACGAAAAGCAAGAGCGGAGGAAGTGATGTCACCAGGATGCATTGCGGGAAGTAAACAAGCCAGGTGAAAGAGGCTGATGCTCTCGGCAAAATTCTACTAGGAAACCCCGTTTTGGGTATTCATGTGCACATCGATGTCATAAGTGCCGCAGACTTTCAGTAAGATCTATGGGAAATGCATATTATATGCAGAAAGACATTTCTTGACTGGCTCAAAGTCCACGTTTTACCATTTACAAGAAGGCCTGGTCCAGTTCCCTTCCCTCTCCTGTAACACTTTTATGTTGGCCCGACCTTGCAGGAAGAGGTTTTTACATACAGTCTTACAATCCAAAGCAATGGTAGGTTAAGGGATTTGAACCCTGAGCCTTCTGGTCTGTAGTCCAGTGCCTTAACCACTAGGCTAACAGTTCTAAATGAAGTATCACCAGGCAAACATTTACAACTTGCTCATTATAGCTGTTGTTCATAGGCCTACTTACTGTATGTTTGGAATCGCATTATGAGATGGTATCACATGTTGCTCTGGGCTGGTAGTGCATTTATTTATTCATATAACTCCATACCGATGCATAGCAGAAACACTGCTCTAATTAATCAAAAAGCAAACGACCTAATAATTTTGCCACTACATGTTAAAGTTGTTAAGCGTGGACCAGTGGCATGTCTGCTAACAGCAGGGAGAGGCTCCATCAGATCAAAGAAAAGAAATGGTCAATAAAGTGAGAGTGAGATCAGAATACACACGCACGCACAGACACACAGACACACACTGGAATCCGGTTAACGGGAGCAGCCGCTTATTGGGACCGAATCCTAAAGTACAGAAACAAATCCTATTATTATACGTGTAATTTTATTTGCTCATTTGGACCAAATTTTGTTTAATCGAACCAAAGAAAGTGAGAGCGAATAAGAAAAAGAAGCCACAAGTCGCCACTTAGAGCGGATACAAAGCGGGTCAGAGAGATATGGGAGG
>JAUZST010044206.1:0-26096 GCA_034779995.1 Parotocinclus haroldoi
TCTGTTGTATTTCTCATCTCTCATTATTTATTATTCATCAGTCCATATGGCTGTGATGAACATCTTTTCAAGTTTCTATGTTTTTCTTAGACAGCAGTGACTACTCAACTTTTTTTAGGCAAACTTCTGGTTATTGTTCTTCTCCAAACAAGTCTTAAATTCTGTTGACAGTTTTTACAGTAAAGTGAGCAGATTGTCTTACTTGTTTACCTTGCTACCCACAAGACTGCATATTGTAGTCCTCTACCTATAGACACCTGTCACTCATGGATCTATTTAGGAACTTATTTTCAGGTTTGTGATGAGCTGCATCAGGTCTGATAGATTACCTAATCTTTTAATGAAAAAAACATGGCAGAATATATTTAGAACGCATTTTGAAAACCAGAACTTTTAGAGTTTTATATCTAACATTTAAATCCTTTCATTAATTTAAGATGAACATCTAAGTAAACTATTTTCAGCTTCCCAGCCCCCAACGGTACACTGCAGCAACAAGCAGGTCTTAGGAGTGTATTTCCTTGATTTTTGCTAATTTACTGACAATTTATTAGGAATCATTAGGACCATTCAAATTCAACAATTTTATCTTTGGTCTTTTTACCCAGACATTTAGGCCCTTATCAGCTTGTAGGTGGCAGAAGCACATATGCTCTCTCTGTCATTTGTAGTGTACTTTGATCACGTTTTGATCATCTGCTAACATTCACTAACATTCCACGAACATTTTCTATAACATTATTATGATGCAGCGTAATAAACTCTTACCTAAACTCTCTGCAAATGATTATGTATTGCCTGCACCCCTATGCCTATGAGAAGACTGACTTCTAATGAAGAATGGCATGAAGTGTTAGTGGTACACAGATTTTGAGAGTATGTCTGTCATGTAATCTGCATTAGGCTTAGGGGGTGCTTTTTGGTTCTATTTAGAACCCCATAAATATGATCTATGTTGAACACCTTTAGAAAAAGTGCAAACAGCTTATTGAGACAGAGCCTTTCTATATTTCAGCAGTGGTTTTAGAGAGAACCATGAAGCAACCAAAGGTCCCTGGAGCCCCCTTTCTAAGGGTATACATTTACTGCATGCCAGTTTGGCCCAATGGACTGAACCTTCCCCCAGATCTTTTTTTTTGTAAAAACAGTATGCTAATTGCCCTTTTGTTCATGACAGTGTTTAAGTTTATGAAAGGTACTGTGCTCTGTAACTTTAATGTCAGTGTTTCGATTACATTTTGGTTCATGAACTGAAAGCATTTACATGTTCTCAATGTAGTAAACTGGTGCATGCCTATGTATTTGTGTGTGCGTGCACGTCTGTTTAATTATCACTGTCTTCCTAAGCACTTTTGCTTGGCTCCAGCATCTTGGCTCATTGTGTGTGCATGTGTTTAGGCAGTGCTGAGTGCTGTGTCAGTAGGACCTGTCAGGCATGGGGCCAGAGGGAAGAATGAAATTGTTGCATACTGGCGTCAGCTTGATTAAGCCTGCACACGTGTCTGAGGGGGAGAGAGAAATGTGAGAGGGCCGAAAGAGAGAGAAAAACACTGTCTTTATTAACCAAATACCCCTACTCATATTTCTCTCACTCTGTTTAATTATCTTGATTTTTCTCTTTTATTTTCATTGGTCTTAGACTTTATTTCAAAGCGACCTTTTACTTTTTATAACGTCACACTCCATGCCTCCTTCCCTCCTCCAGTCTGTCTAACAACTGAGGAATAAAACTGTCATGGCAAGATATAATGTCTCAACAAACTCTTCATAAGAACCATTGCTTTTCATTCAGTAAAAACAACGGACCGCAGTAAGTGGGTCTAAAAAAGCAAAGCTCTTAATGCCGTCGTTAAGATCTAACCCTTTATATTTACATGAGCTTCTGCTTGATTTGGTAGCATTTGCTGAAACAGCTGCAAAATCTGAATATCAATATGAAACAGACTTTAGTTCACCTCAGTTGGCCTGTTACTGCTAGTCTTGGACAACGAATGGACATACACACACATGCTCCACTCACCCCTCTTTTCACTGACCTTCAAAAACACATACTTTACCCCTGCTCCCTTCTCCTTCATCCATCAGAACTTGTCATGGCTCTCTGTAGCTAACTTATTGTATTACATCATCATGTTCTCCTCTGTCACCCTCTGTTTTCCTTCCCCACAATGGTCTCTGTGCTCCAGTCCCCATTTTTCAGTTTTGCACATATAATCAAATATGGTTCCTCGCTGTATTTCCAGGTGTTAATGGGGGCTTTTTCAGTGCCTCGGTGTTGATAGCCCAACACATTTGTATGATTTAAAATGTATATAAAAAGCAGTTGTTTAGTGTATTGTGGTTGTAAAATCAATTATTTTTAAGTAGTGCTCATATGTATGATACTATTTTCCCTAATTCGTGTGCACTAAAGAATTATGCTAATACAAATGTGATATACTTAGTACGCGTGTGTTTGACCTGTGGGGTTTTTGGTGAACTATTATGATAATTGAGTAAGCTCCCAGGACAAATAATTAATACAGTTAAGCTCCTTTATTCAGATATATCTGCTTATACCTGGTGTTTTTTGGATAACAGGTACAGTCGAATCTCAGCATTCAGTTCTCGATTGATGAGAAAAAATTCTCAGTATTTGTTGTTCGTTGGGCACTCGGCACACTTGGAAGAACTTATATGAGCCAAAACGCATCATAGATATCCACTAAAGTCTGCTGTAAACTGTATATAATATAACTACTATAATGTTGCATATAGCCTTAGTCCAAATAAAGCAGCATAGATTCTAAGTGATAACTGATAACAGTAAGCACCGCAATCGTTTTTAAAGTATTTATGATACACGATAATGCTTGTATTTATCATTCTTTTATATTTCCCTCTGTATAAAGGGTGTCTATAACATAAGTCCTATTATAATAAATGCATTGCTCACCAAATGAAAAGGCCCTGGTTTTACCTACCTAACATTAATTCTAATGTTAAAGTGGTATATAGTGTATATAGTGTTTAAGTATAAAAGACAGCTCCATTAATGCACATGTATTCTTTGTGGATTTTCTGAGGTCTGGAATGTATTCATTAAATTTACATGAATCTTTATGGAAAAAATGCTCTCAGTACTTCAGTCATTATCTGCACTCAATGAGCGAATTAAAGATGAGTACCAAGGTACCACTGTATTCAGATAATGGGAGCCATATTTTTTTTATTATTTATGGGAAAAATCCCTGTGTATTCTTCCAATCTGACTTGTCCTCCTTGCAAGCTTAATTACTGTGGATTGGTTGGGCAGGGTCTCTCACAGCTGTTTGAGCCAGTTTGCCTACAATACTGTAAGAATCCATTTAAAAATCAATCTGTCCATTATTTCCATGATCTCCATTTGTTGTAGTGGGTTAGTAATCAGAATAGCAAGCTAGGAGATTTTATACCCCATACATGGGTATGCTGCCCATGGCAGTGTTGTCATTTAAGCCAGGGTCTATTCACATTAAATTACTTGCAGATTTAGCCTATTCTTGAACAAAATTGGGATGTGTTAAATTTACAGTTATTGAATTACCTTTACTTACAAATAATAGTATTATAATAACAAGTGAGATTGCTGGCCGATCAAAGTGTCCCAAGTTTGTAGCATTCCTTTCCAATGTTGCTTTTAATTAAACAAAATAAAGATTAAAATATACTACACCATTTTGCAACGGTCCTACCCATGTGATAAAACAATGTAATTTTTCTTCTGTTCACGTTCTGCATTTCTTCACTAAACTTTCTAATTCAACTGTTTGACATGGTATCAACCCTTTAATTATTCCTTAATAAATAATCCCTGAATCACATTTTACAGCATGTACTCATGTATTTTCAATGAACATGAACAATTAATAGGTTGATTTTAAATGGATATTTTCCTGGGTTTACTCCTTAATGCTGAATTCATACACAAATCTTAAATGGAAGCATTTCATTTAAAATGAGATTGATGGTTGATACTTCAGACTGGAGAATTACTAGGTGATTACACAGTATAACTCATGTGAAACATGCAATACTTTCTTTCTGATCATATAAAAACAACGGCAAACAGCCACACTTCATGAGGTCACAGATGCAAAGGCATCTCCTAGCTAGTCACTATGGAGCCCTAAAGAGGTTATTTTTCCAAATCTACATTTGTCACCTATGGAAAACATTTGGATTATATTTCTTCTCTCTCCCTTTTTTGTCCTTGGACTGTGAACTTTCTTGTGTAGTGATGCAGTCGCTATGCCCTTCATAAATAAAGAAAAACACCATGAGTTCAGACTGCCATGTGCAATGGTGATATTAACTGCGGTGTAAATAGATTTGCATATATTTACATGAAGACCAGGACTGATAATGGATGGATTTGGCAAGTTTTTCCTGCCAAATTAATACATGCAGATGTGAGAACTGTTATAAATACTATTGAGACAGTGTCTGTTTGACTGACACATATGGTACTGATGAACGATAGTACTGTCTCTGCTAATCTGAACCAGTTATAACTTACAACCCCAAATCAAAAACATAGGGGCAGTGGAAAATGCAAATTTAAAAAATGCTATGCGTTTTACATTTAATTTCGTTGAAATATCATGACCTACAGCATGAGCCCAATTTATTTCAGGTTTTGTGTGTCTTGTCTTGTCTTTGGTATCTGGGATGCAGCATCACAATGTAAAAAGTCTATTTCATGTATTGTTGTCAGACAAGTCAGAATTACAGTTTGTTTGGGTTTTTTTTTTTTTTATTTGGATGTCGTGTACTCTGGACCAAAGACATAAATGCCCATCCAGACTATACTACTAGACTAGACTGTAGACTGTAGCTACTATCAGCAATAAGTCCAAAATTAAGGGGCTGGTATGGTATGGGGCTGTGCCAGTGTGCTTGGGAAAGGTAATTGAAAAGTACACTGAGATTTTAGAGCAACCCATGAACCTTTGGCTTAATGACTTCAAGTCAATGCAAAACCACATGCTGCACATATTATAAAGGCATGGCTGTGGATGAAGAGGGTATGGATACCGGACTTGCATGCCTGCAGTCCCTAGTTGAGAATTTCTGTACAGTTTCCAAGAAGAATGGGTTGAAATAACACCTGAAACAGTTAACTGCTTGGTATTCTTTTGGCGACAAAAAAACTTTTAAATATGGTGAAAAGGAGTGGCAACATTACGAAGTTTAAATACTTTATTAAATGCTTTGTCGTCCCAAATTTGCTTGGAATGTGTTGTAGGCCTGAAATGCCAGAATGGATGTTTATTAACAAATGAAGTGAACTTGTCCAGGCAAAACATGAAATATCTCGGGATCATACTGTCTGCAATTAAATAAAAGTCAAAGCAAATGTAAGAAAAACTACATTTTGAAATGAGTATTTTCCATACTGTCTCAACATTTTTTGATTTAGGGTTGTATTCATACAGCATCAGTTTTGAGAATTAGGATGAACATGTTGATTGACAGCTGGGGAGCTAAAGAAAGCACATGATCATTCATGTTCATATAAATTGTAAATGTTAAAATACTTTTGGAAGGTGTACAACATCTTAGGGCAATGGTTTACTGATATTTTCTAAGCTTTTACAATATAGCACCTTTTGTATGCACTTATAGTACACTGCTCACAAAAATTAGGGGATATTTTAAAATTAATACGAAGAGGAACCGCTGGACAATCTGACCCTGTTCATGCCCCATTACTGTCTGTGTGTTTTGGTAGTCTTGGGTGACCATACGCCCTACTAAACAGTCAATGTGTGATACTCTCATTTAGTTTAACATTCTTCTGTTTACCCCCATAAATATGCCACTTGTTACTAAATCACCATCATTGAGTTTGTGTCTCATTTGTAATCAAACTTTCTTTGACTTTTCATTTGCTTTTCTGATGATCTTGTTTAATTAAATAAAATTAAATGCTTCTTTTTTAATCACTTCATTTTCGTTTTGAAATACCCCCTCATTTTTGTGAGGAGTGTAGTATGTTAGCTAATACTGTATTTTTGTACATAATTTTGTACACAATCAAAAAAATGAATATAGAACTATGAATACCCTGATCGGGTAACATTTACAGGTTCTTGATACAGTAGTAGAAGTTCCACAGTGTAACTGAAGAAGTAGTGAATTTGTGAGTACACCACTAATTATATTAAATCCAGATTATGTTTCTGTTTGCATTGCATACCTAATACCAGGCTAATTGGTGTCTCTAAAGTGCCCATGTGTAAGTGCAAATGACCATGAGTGTGTGTGCTCTGTGATGGATTGATGCCCTGTCTAGTGTTGTAAATAGCAGGTTTTTAGGACAAAACTTACCATAATGTGATTAGAAATCTCAGTATTATGACATACATACTTACAGGCATTTGTATTACCTACAATGTAATTGTCTAGACTAGACTTAACGTAAAGTAGGATATCAGGGAATCAGTTTCTGGAGTAAAAGATCCTAACTGCTAATTTGGAAACAGTCACAGAAATATAAAAAATGGTTTGGCCAGGTACAGCAGATATTATATTATATATTTAAGTGTGTATCTCAGTTGTTTCTCGGGCATGTGCACATAGTGGTATTGTGTGAGAGAAAAAACAGCTTTATGCTCTTGCCAATGTAAATATATTTGACTTTCTAATGGCTAATATATGAAATGGGATCTCCATCACTGGCACTTTGCATCTGGCTCTGTGGGTATAACTTACCTGTAATTTTATCCTCAGAACCGCAAAACTTGCCCAGCTTTGTACCTCTTCACATCTGTTCCAACGTAAACTGACTTACACTTCATCTTTATTCCAATATTGTTTCAGCAGGTCAGTGCCTATCAATTCCAGAAATGTATCCCTTAGTGTTTGCTTACTACTATGTCCACTGGGTATAATGTGAGGCTATCAAGACCTTGCTCATGAACACATGCACAGGTTTAATGTTCACACAGTTTTTTACCTGTTAGTCTGTTTGAAATCTTTCTTTTAGGAGTGTGTTCAACCTCAATCCCTGGTTCACAATTAATTTGCAGTGCTTCATTGTAAGTAGCCTTACAACCTTAACAATCACAGAATGACAAGTGTGCATTCTTCTGCAAAAACAACTTATAGCTGTTAGGAGTCCTACCTCGCGCGCCCGTGTGAGTCGCCATCCTTACCGAGTGCTGTTACAGAGCAATTGGTGAGGTGGTTTATATTCCGTGGTTGATTGGTGATGTGATGAGGAACACGTAGAGGTCCCGTTACTTAAGTAAGCGTTGTTCGGCGTCACACGCAGTACGCTTTTTCTCACGTCCGCGACGCAACACGTAGATGCCAGCGATCGCATTTTGGTTTGCGTCTATTTTAACGCTCAGTCAGTGACATCCCGGGGCTTTTAGTGCCGATGGATGAGTAAGCGGGAAACCCCTGAGGTAACATAGCCAGTAAGGGAAGTAACAGGGTTTCCCAAGGCTTTTTGCCTCTTCATTTGGTTGGCTGCTGCGTGTGGGACGCACCCCAAACGGCTTCTTCAGCGCTCTCGCGCTTGGGCTTGCCCCCTGGCGTTCCGGAGCTCCTCCGTGTCCCAAATCGGCGCTTTATCATGCTAACTGCACGTCTGCCCTCTGATGCTTCCGGATGTATTACCACCAACTTGCGCACACATCAGCTGTAGGTGCCATACCCATTCGAGGAATGGGGTTCGATCCCCATTCCCACATCCTTGGGTCCTCCCTCCTATTCCGTAACAATAGCCTTTATAATTTAGTTCTTCAAAGAAGGCAGCCAGGGAAGATGACGTGTTTAAAGGGGAATAAGCAGTTATCAGGTAATAAAGTACTAATTAAATACTATTTTATGGCCATATAAGGGTAAGGTCAATGGGTAGTTTGAAAAGGCATGGTATGACTTTATTGAGAGACCTCATATTTCATTGTCTCTAAAAGTTAACATTTTACCTCTCTCTGCTACAAAGAAATTCCTTAACTAGTCTGAGCAGTGGGCCTCATGAGCATTGTGATTCCAATATTCATGCACTCTGCTCTCATGTTCATGCTGGTATTACCATGGAGCATCAAACAGCATGCAGTGTAATACAAATTTCCCTCAAGCTGATGTGTTTCAGGACACAGCGGTCTTAAGTAGAAGTGTTAGAGAAAAATCTAGGCCCAGTATATGTATTCGAGGGACCCCCTGAAAGGCAGCAATCAATAGATTTTTTGTTTAACACTCCTAATCCTTCTAAACAGCCTGCAATCCTATTAAGATCATGAATTGTGAACCATGCCCCAGCATAAGTTCTCTGTTTTGTCTCCCCAATTTCTCCATCCTCCCCCACTCTCACAGTTCTAGTTTGATGTTTAAATCTCTCACTTATTCACACTTCAATCATAAGCTTCAATTTTACATTTATATCGTAAGTGTTATGATTTGGTGTTCGGACCCAAGGGTTAGACGGAATCCCACGGCATATAATAAGAATGGGGAAATAATATATATTAACTTTAAAAAAGGATAAAATGGGAGAAAAAGACCCTAAATAATAAAAATAACTTAAAAGGGAATAGGAAAAAGTGCGTAGTTGTGTCGCGTGTATTGGAACACCGACCTCCCCAGCTGGCCAGGGTGAAACGCCAGGGGACAGACGTGCAGCGAGCACAATAAAGCGTTGTATTGGGACACCATACAAATCACCTGGAAGCAAGTGTATAGTGAAAGCGTGAATAAATCGCAAGAGGCGCCGTAGCCCCAGGGGGCGAAGAAGTCATGCTGGGGCACGTCTCAAATAGTGGGCGCCGCCGGACGGCAACACTCCAAGCCGGGGCGCATTTTATCTGGAACGGACAGCCAGCTGGAGTGGTACTATACAGCGCGTGAAAGCCATGCCGGGGCGTGTCTCATTTAGGGCGCACAGCCGGATGGCAACACTCTAGAGTGAGGCTCGAAGGGTGCCGATATAAGGCGGAACGGGAACCCTCGATGTGTCCCTAAAACACTAGTTACCTTGGAGGTTCCTCTCCTACACGTCCCTCGGCAGTACAAGACCCAAGATGTAACCGACTAACCATAAACGTTTCGCAGCAAATGGCGCAATGAGCGGCAGGACAATCGGACATGGTGCTTCAAGGTGCGCATGTGCACATCGATAGTCGGGTGCGTGAATGGAATCAGACGACTTGGCGATGAACACCGCCTTAAGACACACTTAAGTAGGGAGAAAAGCAGGTGCTTGTCATCAGGTTGTAAAGCAAGTACTGGATATACTCCAGTACTCGATAGCTCTGTAATGGCGAGTACAGTGGAACGGATCGGGGCGTAAGGTAGGAACCCTAACAGTAAGTGAGTAAATGGCTGTTGTGTGTATGCTCATTGATTACACAGGTCTACATCAATTTTGCTGACGAAAGATAACGTGATCTTTAATATATTTTAGTGTGCTGAATGGAAAAATCGCATCTATTTCCTCCTATTATGCCCGTATTTTCTGCAAAAACTCTGTCTACTCATAAACTTTAATAGCAATATTGTGTTGTTATTATTATTTAGATAAGCTGAATATGCAAACAGAAATGCAAATTATGCAATCTGTATAACTAATAGGAAGACTGATTATTAAACAGTTTAGAACTGCTGACGTGAAAACTGATGGCAGCATTCAATCGTTCAAGAGGCTTAGAAGTTGCAGCAAATTTCACTTTAAATCTATTTTGTTGAATGTGTCATGCAACACTCAAAAAGTTTGTAGACATAATGTTCTCGATATATTCTGTTACATTTCTGATTGTTTTACAACACCCAAACAAAGTACAAATATATCTGACTTTGTAAGAAAAGCTTATAATGCATATTTTGGGCTTAAACTTGCTGACCAGGACAAAACTTGGGCATCATATAAAGTGTGCAGGATTTGTGTTGAAAACATGAGACTGTGGACTAAAGGCAAGAAAAAAAGTCTCAAATGTGTAGCTCCAGTGGTGTGGTGACAGCATCAAACCATGTTGATCAGAAGTTGATGCCAGAATGTGCCAACCATTCACTCAAGCTGAGTTGAATGACTCGGAACGAGATCTTGATCTGCTGAAGTAACTGTGTTCAAGGCTAAAGGAAATGAACCTGTTGGCTCCCAGTAGCACATTTAAGTATTGAAAAAGAGAGAGATCTTCTGAAATATTTCCATATGGAAGAGAAGCTTGTATACTGCATCAACGTCAAAGGACTTATTGAGTCAATGAGATGTGATAGGTATGTAGCTGATGAATGGAGGCTTTTTATTGACAGTTCAAAGAGAAGACTAAAGTGTTTTTTTTGCTTCACAATGGCAATAAATTAGCTTCCATTCCTATTGCTCACTCTAATAAATATAAAGGCAGATGGAATACAAACATGATGGCAGACTACTGCTGGTTTTCACAGTGTGACAACCCTCATCTATTCCAGAGCATCCAAACAAAGCATCCAAATATTTCTCCCTATTAATTAAAAATTACTAAATTACGTATTTTGTACTTGGAATTCTTAAGTACTTGGTACTCGTAATTGGAATCAGCATATTTCAGTAGTGTAAAACTGGCAAAATAATTAGGTCAACAAAGTACTTTTCCAGATCAGGTTCATATTTTTTCGTATTTATCTAGAGACAACAAATTTATGCCGAAAACCCTTTGAAGACCCCCTCAACCCTTTGTTGTGCTGTGAAGTTTTTGCCTTAGAGGAGCTCAGGCCATTTCCTTTTCCTGTTCGGCAAAGCTTATAGATAAAGTGATCATCAGTCAACCTTTGAAAATGAGGCAGTAATTTTTTACAATCCAACAGCCTCTCCGGAACAGAGCGTGATCATGAATGCCTTTAGCATGCACCTGTTCAAAACATGCTATGTTTTGAAGGGTAATAATTACAGCTAGGCATAGGATAGGGATCACATTAGAGCCAGACTCAGATTTGGGATTAGACAGCCTTGGTTACTTTGACGTTTGGCTCACTGATCAAGTATAGTTATTATTATTGCATTGGTTAAAGAGTAGGTAGAAATCAAGAGCATTCATTAGGGTGATTTAGAGAGTTGATGGAAAGTCAGAGACCGTTCGGTCTGATTAGAGAGGAAGTAGAAAAAAAACTTCCACAGTATTTATGCATAACTAATGTTTATAGAAATGTTCTGCTTTACATCTTAGTCCTGCCCCAATCTGTGCATGAATTGTTTGTTTTGACTATTGTATTTTTTTCTTTTGGTTTCCATAAAACTGTTTCTGCATTTAGTTGCAGTGTGTTGTTTAAGAGGTTAACTGTACTACATGCCCTCATGAACGGTGAACACAGAACAGCAAGGCTAAAATAAGCATACCGTTATTATAGATTCATATATTTCCTAAGAAATAAAGGGAATATTTCAGTGTTTTAATTATTGTGCTGGGATCATATCTTTTGTGAATGCATATTTTGTACAGTGGCATCAAGAAGTCATTATTAAATGGAGAAAGGGCTGATAATGTTTAAGTGTAAAATCAACATGGTTGTTTTCATAGTGGCTCAGATAACATGCTTTAAAATATTTACCATCTTAGCATATAGAAGATCCAAGTTAGTTTGTAAAATGGCAGAAAAAATATAATGTAAACACTGCCTAAGACAGAGCAGTCACTTGATCAGACTCTGGCTGACCTCACTTTAACATCATGCCATACTGCTACATACTAATGTTGTGTCATGATACCAGGAAGCAATAAACTATCTGGTTGAGGATTGCAGTTGATTTTGGATTTTGTCCGTGAATGACGGAAAACTGCAGAACCGAGAGGCCACAATTACAATGCAGGAGTCCAGTCTGCAATAACTTGGGGCTAGTTAATAAACGACGGTCCCTGCTGAGAGCTTTTGGCTCTCTGTGTATGGGTCTGTGGGCTAAAGGTCTCCACAGATGACTTGTACAGCATCCACACGCAGGTGGTCCTAAGCCTCACATTCAGCATGAGACAGCAAGCTTTGCACTCAAATCAGTGGCTCACAAAAACACAGGGTAAAATTGTCAGACTGGGCTAAACCAAGTCCAAGTTTAATAATGTCTGGGAACACATAATGCGATGAAATACAGTGAAGAGGCTGTCAGTTATTGCTTTCATTTTAAAAAACCATGGTAACATGCTACTATCAAAATTCATTAGGAACATGGTGCTGTCAGTCCACACATTTTGAATGTGCATACATGAAACATGTTTTCTTTGATAGAATCCCACAATCCATGTGTGTGATTGGATGTAGATATTTTTTTCAGGACATGTTTTCTTTTACTGTTATATACTGTGTTCTCCAGCACTTTTCCTTCATACATACAGAAGATTCTTCACGCCGCATTTTTTCATATGCATGTGTGTGTTACGTACATACTGTACCTTTAGCAAGAAAGAAAAAGACATAATGGCTGGTTGAGAAATGGGGAACCACGACGGAGTGCATTCCAATCTCTTTGAAGTGCATGCTTATGTGTGTGTCAGTCTGCTCGCTGCTTTTGTTGCTCCGTCCCCTCCTCTAATTAAGAGCTCCACTTAGGCTGCTGACTCCACAAAAGGAGCAGGCTGAAGATGGAGGGAGAGCAGCAGTCAAAACAACTGAGTATCCTGGCGGAGCCTTGCAGAGCCCCTAGGCACAGGGAGCTGATTTATGTATGTTACGTCTCAGTGACAACGCATGGCGGTTTACCCTAAAAGAACTGACCTGAGCAGAAATATGGTCTCCTTTTTGTGGCAAGGATAAAGGAAGGTTTAAAAATGCCATTGTTTTTTTTTGCAGGGGTGTGTATGTGCATGTTTAACAGACCAGCCAGCATTCCTTGGGACCAGACGTTTGTGACGTAGGTTTTTGTTTGTGCCCTGGCAGTAGGATATGACAACCTCCCTTTGATCCCACTTAATCTTTCACTACTGTCAGTGTCTTCTTTGCCTTTAATTGTTCCATTCTCTTTTCATTTTGTTATTTTACTGCTTTATTCCTAGTCAGCCTATAGTCCATATTCATATATGCAAGTTCAAAATACACTTTGAAGTCTTAGAAAAAACCCTGTATTTAGCCAAGCAGAGAGAAGTCCTGTTATCTTCTGATACTGTACTACTGATAAGATACTTTTAGGCTGAAACTAAGCATTTGCCTTCTTCACAATGTACAACTGCTCCTGATTGTGTGTAAAATGTTAAGTATTACAGCTATTAAATGCACACAATTCTGTACTGACACGTACCCATGAAGTCTCATCCTCAGTGTTTCATGTTTACTGTAATCTCCAGGGTACCCAAAGTCTAAGTTGGTGTGTATATGTTTTCAACAGACTTTCCCATGCACAGAGATCTGCAGTGAAGGTCATAAGGAGGATGCAGTATTTTGTGGCTAGAAGGAAATTTCAGGTATGGTATTTATTATGCACGAGTATCAGAGCCAGAACTGTTGTTTGTGCATTTTGATGCCTAATTTCAATAATTCACATAAAACACTGCACTACTAATACATTTGCTCTTGTCTGGTAACCTGCTGAATACCACTGCTACGGTAACAATGCATGGAACCTAGGCCCAGGGGTTGCTGACACACTTGGACCAGAGACACTAGTTTTAATGCACTCTTTTGTGTCTGTGCTCGGCAGCAAGCGAGGAAACCGTACGACGTGAGAGACGTGATTGAGCAGTATTCCCAGGGCCACCTGAACATGATGGTCCGCATTAAAGAGCTCCAGAGACGGTGAGACAACAACAGCTTCCCCAGAGCTTTCATGTTTCCTCCTCCAAGTCCTTCTGTGCTCTGTTTCATTGTGCACTTGGGAGGGGGGTGGATGGTGGGTTTCTTAGACAATCATTGCATTTTTCATTGTTTCCTGCTGTTTTTTAGACTGGATCACACATTGGGGAAGCCAGGAATGTTTCTGCCAGGTATTTCTGTATAAAATATGCCTCTTTCCTTGTGTAAAAAATAATATGAAAATGTGTACAAAAATCTATATTCACAGGGACATTTGTTACATTATATTCTCGGATGGTTGACCAGACATAACCATGGTCACAAACTATACAAAAATGCAAACTATAAGTGCAAACCATACATAACTGCTACAGAGATACCTGTAAAATGTGTAAACGTTACACAACATTGCTAATATATCTTGTATCTTGTACTTTAAAGTTTTGTGAATTTACAACAAACACATGAACAGTTGCATGGCTTTTTCAAAATGTCTTTACTTTAATTTTCTTAATCAAATTACTGTATATGGTTAAGCGTCACTGTTTATTTTCAAACAATAATTTGTTTATATCGCTGAATGTGGAAATTAATTATTTAGTTAATGTCTAAACAAACAAAAGTTTCTAAAACTGTTAATATAAGTAATATTAATTTTAGTTTATTCTAAGATGGTTTAATTATGGTTTAATAGTGGTGATTAATGCTGTAATCTAACAGTCATGTTTTAGTGCAATTAGTTTAATTAAAACGTTCAAACACTGAATATATGCAAACTGATTGTTTATATTGCATTTATTTTACTATATGAATGCACAGGACTGTCACAGCTATTACATAATTGTTTAATCACAATTAGTTAAGATAATTACAATTACTTGCAATTATCTAAATGATACAGTACTTTTCTACTGTGAATTAGGTGTGCTGGGGTGAGGCAACTAAGATTGAATGAATTAAGTTATAACATATAATAACAAAAACAAAAAAGTTCGAACTTCTAACTTGGAACTGTTACATTTTAAGAAGGCAGCACTGAGTATTTCTTGTGAATTTGTTAGGCCTGTTGTTATATTTTTGGCTTGCATGGTAGCGGAATTTTTTGTTGTTGTTGTTGCTTTGTTCACATTTGTTATGATTTGCATTTGAATTTTTGCAAATGCAAATTTGTAGGCATTTGTGTGAGTTTTTGGGTGCACAGACATGCAGTGCATCATTTTTACAGTAATTGGTATTTGTACTTCCATCAGTTGTGTTCCATGAACAGACAATTAAATCGCTTATCACAATTATATATGTGACAACATATACAGCTTACCTAATCAAATTGACTTTACTTGCTGGTTAGCTGAAAGTAATATATCATTATTGTGGAATAATGCATGAATTTGTACACATGTATTTCACACATGACTTAGATTGAATTCTTTAAAGGCTCTTTCTTCTTACAGAGAAGGGTGTAGATAAGGAGTACCACACTGTTGGAGCCAGGCTGATCAGACTGGAGGATAAGGTAAGAGTGTGAGGTTCAGGCTGCACTACTGCAGATCTTCTGATGGCTAGATGTTCCACATTGATGATATCTGTCACTGGTTCCCTTTATCTTGACCGCCTCTTTAAAAGAGACAGGTTACAACACATGCATGCAGGGTTCACTTTATTAGGTACACGTCCTTGTTTCTACAGTCAATTTTGATAAACTTTATAGTTCTACAATTCCTGACATTAGTCCCATTTGTTTCTTTACGTACTTTATTTGTTCCATAACTCACAATGTTTGGGTTAGTAGTTCAAAGCCTTAAGCACTGTGCCACCCCGTCATGCGACAGGTTAAGTCTATTGTTCTACTGCAAAATAAATGTCAGTTCTATTGTTTTTTCCTAGTGTAAAACCATCCAGATGTTTCTACCAGAGGAGTTCAGTATTCAGTCATTAGCTAGTAAACAGTTCAGCTGATGAGCTTCTAAAATTGTTCTATTCAGTGAGTTTGTCCATAAAGCAGAGATTGTTACATAAGTGAGTCATGCCTGCTTGCCTTATTTCTTAGAAGGCTTTGGTAACAATATTTTTATCAAAGCTCTAGCATAATAAATCAGCTAGTCATGTGTTTGTTCTTCTGTAATGCCACCAACCAAACAAACTGTATACTAGAAGACAATTGCCAGGACTCTTCCTGGTGTTTTCTTTAGTAGGTTGATGATAGATTGCTGCTTCAATGTTTAAATGTGGAATTAAAGGCCTGCTAAAATTAAATGTAATAATGACCAGATCTCTAGTACACAGTGCATATACTATAAATAAAGAAAATGCAGAGTCCTGTAAATTTTGAATTGTAAATAGAACTAATCAGTATAAATACTCAGCGATCACTTTATTATGTACACCTCTTGTATTTACACTCACTGCTACTCTGTTCTTTAATGGTCAGAATCCCCACAGGACCAGCACAGATCAGGTACTATTTGGGTGGTGGATCACTCTTAGCACTGTAGTCACATAGAGGCGATGGTTAGTGTGTATTGCCTGGTATTAGTGGATGAGACACAACAGTGCTGCTATAGTTTTTAAATGGTTTCACTATTGGCTGAACTGGGTTTCGCTGGGTTCACCAACAGCAAGCAGAACCGCTGTGTCTGATTCAATCATAGGGGCAAAACACACACTAACAGACCATCACCATCAGTGTTAGAGCAGTGCTGAGAATTAACCACCACCCAAATAGTACCTGATCTGTGCTGGTCCTATGGGGATACTGACCATTAAAGAACAGAGTAGCAATGAGTGTAAATAAAAAGAGGTGTACATAATAAAGTGATTGCTATATATACTGATTAGTTCAATTTACAATTAAAAGCTTTACTTTACTTTAAGTCTTTATTTTTAGTTTATTGTACTTTTCAGTGCACTGTGTACTCCGGATCTGGTCATTATTACATTTAAGTTTAGCAGACCTTTAATTTCACATTTAAAAATCGAAGCAGCAATCTATCATCAACCTACTAAAGAAAAACATAAGCAAGAGCACTGGCAATTGTCTTCACAATTACAGTTTGTTTGGCTGGTGGCATTACAATAGAACAAACATGTGACTAGTTTTAATAAGAGAAATGTGATTTATTACTAGAGCTTTGGTTAAAAAATATATTGCCACCAAAGTCTTCTAAGAAATAAGTCAAGCAGGCATGACTCACTTATATAATCTCTGCTTTATGTAGTGATGGAACTTCTCTGGATAGACACACTGAATAACATAATTTTAGAAGCTCATCAGCTGAAATGTTTACTAGCTAATGGCGGAATACTGAACTTTTACTGAATACTGAAATTTTATACTAGGAAACAACAATAGAACAATAGACTGAACCTGTGGAGTGATGGGGCGGCTCATGGCTTTGAACTACTAAGACCAATGATTGTGAGTAACAATAATGCTTTAGATGTGCTAAAACATGTAAAAATGTTACTTTATAACATAGCATTTATTGGCATCAAGGCACATAGTATGTACGTGCGTGGTTATTTGCAGTAAATATATGAATAATATGACATCTGATTAGATATCATAAATCTGCAGTAAATAGTTTTAACATTAGTCATGTTTTAAGTATACATTAGAAGCAATGTAATGGTACGCTGATGAAAAAAAGTAGTCTCTCACTGATTCCAATTTTATTGTTTGCACTAATTTCTTAATTGCTTCTCAGTTTTCCTGGACTATAGAAAGTTGTTTCTTCCCTTTATATACACCCATCACTGTATAGCAAAACAAAACAATGTTTCTCTAAATTATTCCTATTACTATTAGCCCACAAAGAACTTTTTTTTTATTTACTAGTGATTTTTAGTCACTCGTTTTTCTTATGGTTCCTTTACTTCACATCCATATCACATCATGAACCAAACGACTTTTATGTGCTTTATACTGGCACTGCATAAACTATAAAATAACAGTAAACTAGAAATGAAACAAAATGTTAATTAAAGTTGGTTCTTGATAATACATGAACTCACAAAGGGACTATTAATGATGCATACTTTAGTTAATTTCTTACTAGTTACAGGCCTACATGGCACATAATGTGTAGAGGGGAAAGCCACAAAGGTAGCACAGTTGAATATATAAATGGGCTCTTTTAGTAGAGGTGCATCCTCAGTAACCCCCTTTTTGAACTCTTGTTGTGGTCACCTTGCGGGATGGATCGCTGTACATGAGCTCCCCAGCTTTACAGATATTTCTCTAAAACATCTCTCAGCAACACGTCTACTAAATTATGTAAAGTAAATATGAAGTAAGTTTTCAAATATTCAGCTTTAACTACAATAAAAACTACTGTCTATGGAAATTTCTATATTTGTGAAAGATATGCGGGTGTATAGGATTGGCCTTGTTTTGTTTTTTTAACTTCCTGTTGGTGGTATGTATTGGGACAACACATCATCACTACCGTTTTATAATATTCACTCCATTTAATGTGTTGTTCTACTATAATTGCTGTTATGTTCAGCCACCGGCATTAGAGTTAAAAATAATTAGGTATACAGAGAGTTTGCAACAGTGAGTGAGTGTGTAACATGCGTCATGGTGTTTCTCAATATTACAGCATTCTGTTTGCATTTGTGCGCATGCACGTGGCTATATGCTGGAGAATTTGTGACCCAGACCTAACCCAGTGCACTCTGTGTAGCCTGTATGTATATATGTATAAAGCTGTGTGTTTTTTATTTGCATTTAATTATTTGTTGGTCATGAATCCAATTTCTAGGCCTGTCAGCAATTTTCAAACAGGTAGCCAGAGCGAGCTCTGGATATTATTAAATGCATAAGGGAAAGTGGGAAAATGTTACTAGTAATTGGATGGTTTGGAAAAATGTTAGATCTGTGCTAATACAGCTCAAAAAGCATATTACTGTCAGAAATATTGGAAAGATCCTGTTGCTTTTCCACTGAAAATGAAATGAAATATCGTTGCATGTTTCCGAGATTTCCTGTGTACTGTGTGGCCAGTTCCCACAATTAAACCACATCTCTACCAACTGCAGATTCAGTGAACTAACACTCACACAATCAACCTGGTATGCTTTTCTAGGACATGTTGCACTTATGAGAGCCCAGCACGACAACACAGGACATTTTAACTACTACTAATTTTAAATTAATTTTAATACATCATATTCTTTACTCAGTAGGGGCCAAAAGTCTGAAACTGCTAGTGCTAGTAACTTTATTTTTTTTTAATAATTGTGGGGAAAGATCCATACTACAGCCAGATAGTGACCCAAAACACACCTCAGTGCAACAGCTACTGCCTGTGCTGACTGTCATGAATTTTACTTAACAGGGGATCTTGGCCTCTTTGAGCATTTATGGGATGCATAAAGTAAGGGGATCATACTCTGCTTCAGTATATCTCAGTTCATTTTGGCATTCATGGTTGCCTTATTGAACTATAGCTCTCAACAGACGGAAGCACTCATGCAGCCCCAAACCATGACGCTCCCACCATCATACTTTATTGTAGACAAGACACACTTGTCATTTTACTCCTCACCTGGTTGCTGTCACACACGCTTGACACCATCTGAACCAAATAAGTTTATTTTGTTCTCATCAGAACACAGGACATGGTTTCAGTAATCCATGTCCTTAATCTGCTTGTCTTCAGCAAACTGCAGGCTTTCTTGTGCATCATCTTTAGAAGAAGCTTCCTTCTGGGACATCAGCCATGAAGACCAATTACAGTGTGTGGGGTATGATCTGAGCACTGAACAGGCTGACCTCCCACCATTTTCACCTCTGCAGCAATGCTAGCAGCACTCCTATGTCTATTTTCAAAAGCTAACCTCTGGATATGATGCTGAGTATGTGCACTTAAGTTCTGTGGTTGACTGTGGTGATGCCACAGTGGAACCTGTCCTGTTAAACCACTGTATGGTCTTGGCCACCATGCTGCAGCTCATTTTCAAGGTGTCAGCAATCTTCGTATAGCTTAGGCCATCTTTATGTAGAGCACCATTTTTTTCAGAGAGTTCTTTAGAATGTTGAACTTTCAGTATCCATTATGGTAGTGCTCCCCATTTACACCTGAGACCTTATAACACTGAGTGACATGATTCCATGGAAGGAAAATGGTTAAATGCCCCTTTTGATTCCAGTGGTTTGAGATATTTTAAGGGAACAGCAAATTTACACTGTTATACAAGTTGTAGACTAACTACTTTACATTGTATGAAAGTGTCATATCATCAGTGTTGTCCCATGAAAAAATATAATAAAATAGTCATAAAAATGTGAGCGGTCTACTCACTATTGTGAGATACTGTAAATGTATAAGATGGTCAGGCTTATCAGTTTTCATTCATATGATGTAGGTGGGTTTCCTAGCAATTAAATAAAATCAAATGAAGTTTAATGTATCACATACACAGTCACACATGGAATAACCATGTGAAATCTTTTAGATAGATTTTTTTTTTAGATAGAGATAGATGTTTTTAAAAAGTAACTGAACTGCTCACTTCAGGTTCTTCCATGACATTTATAATAGATTACAGTCAAAACTTTGCCTTGGCCATTCCAAAAAATAAACCACCACTGTGTCTCACAGATGGGATAAGAGTTTTTCTGCTGGACTGCAGTGTCTTTCTCCAGGCACAATGTTTCTCATTTTAAAAACTAAACTAAAACAAGAAAGAAATGTTTTTTTTTGTCTCATCGGTCCACAAAATGTTTTTTTTGTTAACAAAAAAGTAGAGTTCTGCATTGCACACATGATCTTTAACAGACTGCAGATGGGCAGTAATGTTCTTTTTAGAGAGCCGTGGTATTCTCCTTGCAACCCTATGATGCACAACATTATTGTTCAGTGTTCTCCTGACAGGCCACTAATGAGCATTAACATTACGATTGTAAGAAAGGCCAGTAGTTGCTTAGAAGTTTCTCTGATTTCCTTTGTGACCTCACATACTATTTAACTTTGCTCTTGGAGTGATCTTCAATAGATCTTGCTCTTTCTTTCACAGCTGCTTTTGGAGTTCAATGATGGTCTTCAATTTTCTCTATTTGTTTGTCTTGGATCTCTAGCTTCTTTAGATATGGTTTTGTGAAAATCTTAAGGTATTATGAATATTGAAATTTCAAAAGGATATACATTTTTGCATTTTTCTCAAGATAATGTATTTTTTTCAATACAAAACATACAATTAAAATAAAAGTTTGAGTGAAAAGTGGTTCAAATTTAAAAATAATATCTAAAAATAATTGTTATGTCTCCCCACTGCCATAAAGACAGTGTGCTTGCCTACTATTATTATTTAAATCTTTTTACAGGGTTACATTGCTCTTATTGCAGTACTTGTATGTCAGTTATCATTTCAATGTCAGGACAGATCATGTTGCTGCTACCGCAACCATCATGCTGTTTGCTTTCTGGGATGTACCCCACTGTGGTTACTTCTGGCAGCATACTGTGAATTTTGGTCAGAGTAGTATGATACAGTAATATTTATGTTGTTTGCCTACTACATACTGCTTTGGGGCTGGGTTTAGTAATTGCAGCACAGTTTACCATTTCTAATGTGTTTGAATAGTAATATCTGGGACATGAATTTGAATATATGTGTATTCTTTATGGTAGTATGTGCATGCGGTAGGAGGACTTTCATGCAAGTGTCCATTGTGGAGTTACACTGGTCTCTCCATACCTCAAGGCAACAACTGTATGAACCGATTGAACCTGACATTCACGCACACACACATCTGGACCGTGTGTGTTTCCTTGTTTTGGCTGTCCTGAACAGTGTAAAGGAAAGTCTCTAGAGGAACATATCCTCTGAATAAAAACTTAAATGACATAAAACTATTATGTTAAAGCAAAAACATCAATATTTGGTATAAGACGTTGTAAATGTTAAGTAGAAACATCAGTTTTCACATACATGTATAATAAACAGGGAAACTTTAATCTGTTAACATACAGCGAGGTAATAAATTCAATTTTACTTTTGTTGTTTTTAAATCTTGCTTATCTTTCTTCCTTCTGTCTTTTCTCATTAGTCATTAGTTTAAAAAGTCATGCTGTTGTCGTGAATATTTGAACATATTTACCTGATTGTCTGGGTGGCAAATAGTGTTCTCTTGATTACAGTGACTGTATTTGAAAGTGACTTTCTGTGCTTGGACAAAGACACAGATGCCAAACAAGTATTTATTTTTGTCTGTACATACCATAATAAAGGTGTCTTTCTCAGCTTCCTCACAACATGACATTTGAATTTAATAGTCTTTATGAATGTGAATTAGTCCCTATGACATTGCATATTGTCTCATGGTCTGAAGCCTGAAGGCTTGGTTGATACCTAAACCTGATGGTGGATCATTCACACATTAAGGCTCAAACTACTACAAAATACTACAAGAACATGTGTGAACAAGCAGAAAGAGGTATGTAGCTCAGGCCAGTCCATCCTATCTGATCAGAGAAAAAACACATCTATGGCTTTGTGCTTGAACGCGCCAGTTCAGACAATATTGAAATGCAAACTTGAAGTTGAGTTTGAGTGGTGGGAGATGGACAGGATCAGATTGTCCAGCAGTTCTTCGTATTCATTTTGAAATATGCCCTATTTTTTATGAGCAGTGTAATTCCTTCATTAATTAATTAATTCATTCATTATCTTCCGCTTAATCCACACAGGGTCGCAACTCTGGGCGCAAGGGCAGGAACATCCCTAGACAGGGAGCCAATCCATTGTAGGCCACACACACACAGTCACTAAGGGTCACGCATGTCTTTGGACTGTGGGAGAAAACCGGAGTAACCAGAGTAAACCCACACAGACACGAGGGGGGCATGCATACTCCACAAAGAAAGGTCCCAACCGCTCCACCCTGGGATTGAACTGGGGACCTTCTTGCTGCAGTGTAATTTTTTAGACAGAAATAAAACAGAATTGGCCGAAAAAATGTTGAAAAAAACGGAAATCAGAATAAGAAAAGAATTTGCTTTTGGTGCATCTCTAATTAATTTACTTATTTGCTTGACTTACATGCACAGGTTTCTTGAGCTCTACCCCCAGGTTATCACTACTATTCCAGTTTGGTACTTAAATTGAAATGCTGCACAGTGGAAATGTACACCACTATAACTGTGAATGGTTCAGCAGAGAGGTCTTCAAACCTTTTTTACATATATACACATATCTACAGGAAACATGTATATAGCTTATGGTAGCCTTTTCCAATATTGTGAAAGTCATTTATTTTAGATCTTCATGGAACAATTTAGTGGTCTTAGTGGATCCCATTGATGTTGAGTGTAAGCCAAACACCACTGAATCATTTGAAGGTTCTCCAAATTCATTAGGCTCTAGAATTGTCTACACCTGACTTGGATTAAAAGGTGTTTGAGACCTTCATTTGCTTAAACATTTGCATGTGGCATATTGTATGTTTCTTTTTTATGTTTTTACATGTTAATTACATAAAAACAATTATTATTATCTGAGCTTGTAGCAACTCACTTTTGTTCAGCTAATGGGTACGGAATTTTTACTTCGACTTGGCTTTTTCTAGTCAAACTATAATGGAGAATTTTTTTAAGTAAATACATACTTCTTGAGGAGAATTTCTATAAAACAGGGTGCAAAAGGCTTTTGCACAGAACCCTATTTTTTGATGCTGTACAATGTTTTTATAATACTGAGCGCAGTAAATCTGATAGTTGTTCAGAGTGAATGTCAACATGCCACAGTGAAAGCTTGACTGAGTAAGTCCTTTGAAGTCATGGCTTTGTTTACTGAGTTGAAGACAATGAGTGTTGTAATACCATATATTTAAAACACAGTCCCTTGAATTGGCAGTGGTCATAAACACGGTTTGGTAGCTACATATAATCAACATAGAAACCGCTCCATTTGGAATTGCATGAACTTTCCACTTTAGTCTTTTTCTCTTCCTTTGTTTGCTTTTTTGTTCTTAAATAAGCACTGAATTTCTATAGATTATTCAAGTATAACTTGATAACTTTGTCATACAATCAAAATAGTTTTTAGTTGTACTACCTAATTCTGATTACATCCCTTTTAGATTGAAAAAAATAAATGCTTGTTAATTACATACATAACAAAGTACAGTTTCCATGGATTGAAACTTCAGACAGACTGGCCATGAGTTTCGGCACTGATGTCTAGACAGGTATTAGAGGCCACACAGGTAGGTGTGGTTGATATAGATTAGTAATTAAAGATGGGTTTGGTAAAGCTCTTGTCCAAAGTATGTCCACCTGTAGTGGGAAGGGCAGGTAAGCACATGTCTGACCACATTAGAGTAGCATGTTTTACAATAGCTCCATTTCACATTGCTAGTAATAGGACTAGTATGCCAGTGAAGTAACATGAACAAGAGTTATTTGATGCCTTTGTTAAGGGAAATGCATGCTTCCTTGTGCTCCAATGAGGTTATGACCTAAGGTACTGTACATTACCAGTAATCCATTTTTCTAGTTCAGTCCTAACAGTAGTGAGTAATCCAGTGGTCTCGTGGGCTCAGTATTTTCAGTAGGTATTAGCACTTTGAGCACTGAAATGAGTTGTGTATAAAATTAATTAAAGGTAAATCTGCAAAAGTGAATCTAACACTGTTCATTTTACCATGGCTCTCTATTTTCCAAATGCATTCGGCAGCAGCTTGAATTTAAACTAAATTCAAGAACAAAAGAAAAGGGAGGAAACTTGGCCAGGCTTTTTGACGTCCACTACGCTGTAACTCAGAAGCAGATCATTGAACATGCCTGGGCTAGAACAGGCTCAAAGATTTTCACTCTAATTCAAGCATGTCTGGCTGGCTGCACTTAGCACACACCTAGACCTTTGGCCTTACTATAGTTTTATTTACAAATGATTCTGTTGAACATATTCTCCTTCAGTTCAACATTTCAATATATACAGATTATTATTACATTATTAGATTATTGTACTTCAGTTCTTGGTGTGAATAGACATCTAGAAATAGAAACCTCTGTACTTATCTTCAAAATATACTACTCACAAACATTATAATAATATCCCCATACTGAATATCCACTGATTTTTGTGACCAGTGTGTGCATGTATGTGCACACCACTACAATTCATTCAGTATGTATTTGTACACGTGCTGTATCTCCACCCACTACTCATTTTCACTCTACCCCACACATATTGTAAGAGGTTTGAACAGGGTAGTATTTTTTAAATTAATTAAATGCCTTCACCCCAAAACATTCTCTTTTCTTTTTCTGTCTTCCTATTTCTCTCTGTGGTTGGTGTGGAGTAATAAGTAGTTGTGGTGCCTAGCTGCTTTTCAGCACCATTAATTCTGTAACGAGTGGCGCCACTCTGTCAAAACCAGCTTTGGTCTACACCTAAATGTTCCTGTCATAAAAATAAGCTCTAGCAATCTCCCGTTTTCCTTCTTTATGGCTTGTATACACTGATCATTGTCAAAATTCGACTCTGGATTAAGTTTAGCAATAATTATGTCTCAGTCGCTTAAATTTTAAATACACTAAAAATCACTCTTGAAGGAAAGGGAATAAAGAGTGCAGATATGAAAAAACCAAATATGCATTTGAGTACGTTCCCTGGAGTGCACATACAGGACACACACTTTTTTGTCTTTCTTCATGCCTGCGTGCCGGCTCACAGTGGTTAACCACCCCTTGTGTTATACTACGTTAGTCTACAATTCTTTCTTTACTGTGCCCCTGTTCCTTCTTTAGCACAATCACAAAGCAGCGATCGAGGTGTGTAGAAACCTGATCGGGACTCCACCCTCTAAATGATACACTGCCAGCCACTACTACAATAACACACTGTTTTTCTCTTGCTCTCTCACGTGATCGGCTCGTCAGACAGGCTGCAGCTGCAGTCAGTGAGGGAGGGAAGTGTTTTTGTTTACTTCAACCAGGCTGGAACTGAAGAAGCCAGTCACTTTGTGGTGTGTCTGACTGTGTATTTATTCAGTCACATAACCTCTCTGTTTTTCGTAGCACTGTGATGAAAATTCCTGGTCTGTGGCAGAGATGGAGAAAGCACTAGTGATGGTTTTGGATAGATTTGGAGGCTTGATTTTGATCCCCTTACTTTGATTTGGAGAATAAAAAACATATCCACATTAACATAACAATAGAGATGACTGAGCCAGTGTAGCAAAAGTAAGGACAGGCATAAAGTGCACGGAAATGTGATGATACAGAGAGGTTGGTTTAATGGCAGGGATGATGCTTGTTTTGCTTTGAGACAGAGTGGGGTGAGGGTAAGGCCGTCTGTGTGCGTGTGTGTGTGTGTGTGTGTGTGTGTGTGTGTGTGTGTGTGTGTGTGTGTGTGTGTGTGTGTGTGTG
>JAUZST010044217.1:0-26093 GCA_034779995.1 Parotocinclus haroldoi
CTGCGGGTCAAAATGTGCCCCTTTCTCTTCTTGAAACAATGCCAAAACAAATTACTTGCTCTTTATTGTACTTCCACAAATGCTTCCACTTCACTATACATACAGCTTTTTATTGCCTTGGCTACAGTAAAGTCAGTTTATTTATATCTCATATTGAACTAATTCCTACATACCCTGGGTTGTGATGTTTAAATATGGCAAACACAATAGGATTAGCAGCTTAATAATATGCATTTGGAGACGTATTTATCCTGAGAGAATGTGAGATATGTAGTTAAGAACAGAAAAACAGAGCCACATGCAGAGCGTGATAAGAAGACAAAGAGAGTATACTGAACTTATCTTTGTCTGAATTCTGAACATAACCAAAGACACCGGCTTCAAATAAATGAGAAAGAGTTCAAAACTAAACTTAAAAGCACAATCTATTTGCCTAATCTGCTCATATAACTTGGGCTTAGTTTTAATTGAATTGTCTGAGCTGATGTCGGCAGTTCGACGAGTGGCACACTTTGAAGTACCAGTCTTTGCACACGAGGCTCTCAGTTCACAGAACAAACTGTGTCAATAAATTAACTAGATCAGTTATTCAACCTAAAACTTCTCTGTCTGCCTTTTGCTGTTAAAAGTAAAGTAAAACACAACATGGAGTTTCAATGTAATAAACATTTTAAGGTTTAAGTTGGAGTTAAGTAGAATGGGTCTATAATGTACAAAAAAGTCAGAGGTGGGTATAACCATGTGTGGTAACTCCATTACCTCATAAATAAGTATGGAATAGAACAGAATAAAATTTCTTCGATAAACATTTCATATTCATAATTGCAGGTACGCACGTTAGGAATTAACATCATTTATATGATATTGCGGAAGTTGAGATAAAGGAAAAGTGTGTTTATTCAGCAGGATTCACTTATATTTCATTGCACAAAACAAATCTTTTGATTACAACTATAAACATATATACATGACACACAAGCCCATTTATACACCCTATATATATATATATAATTTAAATCATTGTACTGTTAAATGAGAACATTTAGCACAGCTGGACATTAAACAATGCAATCACATGGTGTACATTTATTTCTGGTACAGTCAGAAATTTTGAAATATCTTATGAGAATAAAACAGTTTTTGAAAGCACTGTATGTAAGCACTGTAATGCTATTATACTCATATCAGTATTCCTTTATCTCAAGGTGTCCCAAAAAGCCCAACACTGTTTAGGTAATTTGCCTGTGGCTTATGTCCATCACAGTCAGCACTCCTTGATCTTCCTTGGTCTTCACGTAGATCTTAATCTTTGAGATGTGCTTCAGGTCATAATGTTGGTGCTGTATGAATCAAAGGAAATGCATGACACCGCTCAGTTATTGCCAAACGGTCACTCTGTTACCCACTGGAAGCTCTGTGCTTGCTTCACTGTTTAGAGCCTGCTTGAAATGAAAGTTGTGTCCATGTTATGTCTGTGCTCCTGCTCTCCAATCCATCATACATTCAGTTCTAAGATACATCCAGCTCAAGCTCTGTTTGTTTGCTATCCACATTCGTCTCCACTCTCTTGCTCAGTGTGATTAACCTTTTTAGTCAAACATGTTGATCCCTTTCTGCATGGTTTGCCAAATTGTTTGTTCAGTCCCTATAAATAGCTGTATGGTTTGTTAAGCTGATTCTCAGAAACATAAAGTTACAAGCTTGCAAGTGAAGGTAACAGTGAACGAGCGAAAACAGCTGAGGGTTACATTTATTCACAGGTCGATGTACAGCGGGAGGTGTGTTCCAGTGGTGCCAAGCTTGAGATAATTACTATTAGAGCCATGTAATCATTGCTGGCCACAGACCAAGTGATTGCTGTGTGGCAGAACTACTAATAATGTACATCAATTCTCCTTAATGTTTGATCATGTGTGGGCTTGAGTTGGCTGGACACGAATGCAGTTGGCACAGGCATCAGGAAAAAAGTCTGTTAATCTTTTATCTTTTCCCAGCACTTCTGTCTCACTAGTGTCTCTTTCTTGTGGGCTTCTGGTTTTAATGGAAAGAAGAAGGAATGTGGTGTTTGCCTTGCCTCCTGACTTTTCTTCTTCATCTATCTTCCTCTAACTGTAGCTTATTTTTCAGGGTTGGATGACATAAAAAGCTCCTTCGGGGTTACAAAAACAGAAACACAGAAATACTGAAGCTTAGCTCTGCAGTTAATATTAAAAAGCTGCCGCTGTAAGCATGGTCGCTGGTACTGTTCTGCCAAGCAGATTAGTGTAGCATATGAGCTGCAGGGTTTCCACATGAAGAGAGGCATAATAAAAAACATCGACTTGTGTCTGCAAGCATCGGTGAGCTGTCATATTCACATTGGTGCTCTGTTAAAAAGAGCCAAAATGAATAACTAATGAGTTAGACTTTCTTGTATGGGTATACACCGTTTAATGGCTGCATTACATTCTGTGAAACGGGTCATTGACCGAAAGGGACTTTAATGGACAATAACATAGTCACGTAACCTTTTTTCATGTAAATGCAATGTAAAACTGTTATGAAAATATAAAGGTATTTACACAAGAAATATGCATGCAAATCATTTATATAGAGAGATATTGTTGAAAACACGGAACGCTACCATTTGCACAGCGTCTCAAGCCTAAACTGTTAAACTAAACTTTTAATTAAAAAAATGCAGTAATGTACTGTTATGAGACTGTTAGGGGAAACCATAACACTTAATAAAATAGTATAATGGACCTGATAATTGGGTTGACTGAAGTCAAACTTACATCCTGCAGCAAACACTGCCTTTCATGTAGTTGTAGTTTAGAGAAAGTATACAGGTAGTGGGGTGAAAAACAAACTGAACAGGTTTTAGGTGCAGCTCAAACCTTTAACAGCAGCATTTTCAGCTTGTTGCAAATAAGTAGCATAAAGGCATGCACACAAACAAGTAACTTGCACAAAAAGTTTCTGTTAAAAATGACATTGTAGTTAGTGCACATGTATGCATAGTAATATTTGGTAAGGAAAAGAGCAAATTTTTAAGTAAGCATCAGTTATCTAGGCAACAACAACGTTTTGATTAAAGAGGTCATAGGAGAATGGGCATACTGGTTCAAGCTGAATTTCCATGACAAAGTCCTAATTACATGTAAAAGACATGGAAGAATTGCACCACTGTGCCTTGTATCAGCAGTTCAGGACAGTGTTGGTAGTGTGATGGTGTACGGGATATGTTCTTGGAACACCTTTAATACTTTATATCATATAAACCACACAGCCCACCTGTGTATTGTAGCTCATCGTGTCCATCCCTTTACTCCCATAGTGTACCCTCGGTTGGCTCAAATCTGAGCTTAAATCATCCAAAACTGGTTTCCTGTACATGATAATGAGGTTACACCAGATTCCAATCCATCAGAGCACCTTTGGGACGTGGTGGAATGGCAGACTCATAGCATATATGTGCAACTAACACATTTGCAGCAATTGCATGATGGCACCATAGCAATATGGACCACAATCTCTGAGGAGTGTTTACACAACCTTGTTAAGTCTCTAAGACTGGGGTACAGCATGGTGTACCTTATAAAGTGACTAGCACAGGGGTAGCCAAATGGTCGCCCGCAGTGACCATGTGACCATTTTTAAAAATGGCACTTTGGAGCTCAGTGTAAATGTTGTATGTAATTGTATGGTTGTTGTTTTTTAATCAATAACATTTGCATTTGTGTAGATTTCAAAGTGTCAATATTGGATATATAAAAATGTAAAATTTTGTTTGGGGTCAAACAGAAATATTGTGTGCAAGACCTTCATCACAAACTGATAAGACAAGCTAGCAGACGCAGCTACGATGGTAAGCCAGATGTGCTTTTTATGAAAACATGGCAGAAAAGCAAAATAAAACCATTTTAACGATGATTGGGAAGAAGAGGCGCAGTGTGGAGAGACACAAAGTCAGTAGCTGTCTCAAAAGCTTCCCACTACCGACCCGCAAACAACAGCCTTGTTTTAGAGACCGGTGAAAAAGTTCCAATTCAGTGCGACATGAATTTGAAGTGATAATTTGTAAAAAAAAATAAATAATCATATTTACAAAAATATTGAGAGCTGTAACAAGTGACCTTGTTAAATGTTGACAGATTGGGATTAACAAAAATAAATAATGTTGAACGTTATATACTATGTCTGTGTTTTCTATATCCCTGTTTTCATAATAAAGTGTTGTTAATGTTGAACAGACAGTCTCTTTACAAATATTGGTTATGATTATTATAATAAAGGTTTGTATTAAACAAGTAGCCTTCGTATTACACCGTACTCTTAAAGTAGCTCTCGGATCCAAAACGTTTGGTTGACCCCTGGGCTAGTGAGTGACCATGGCAGGGGTCACCACTGCAGTGCCAAGGGATAATTCTGTTGCCGTTCCACATAAAGCATCAGTTTTTTACCTCTGTGTATCCTGGTCAAGATAGCAATATGATGGGTGATTGGACAAGACATATGTTGACTTCAACTACTGCAGGCATGATCCTGTTCCACTATAGCTTCTGGAATTATAAGAGATTTACTATCAGTTTTCAAAAAATCCAAGTTAAAGTGGAATCGAATATGCACTAGGATTACGTGTTATAGCTCCTTCCAGTTTAAATCACAACACAAGTCTTACAATTGCTTTCTGGCAAGTGATACCTACTCTGTAGCTGCTGTGTTCTCATTAAAATCTGCATAATCCCTGAAAACATAATGTGTAACTGCCAAATACACTTCTGTGTAAGGTCTGTTATGTTTTCTGGGTTTTTTTTACTTGAAAATTGCCTGTACATTGCCTAAAGCTTTTCTTTGATATGTTTTCCTTGATGTAGACACCAGTCTGTATGTGAAAGTAAGTGAATTAACTTAATTTATATGTCACTGTAATCTTTTAAGTTGACAGTGATTGCTGACAGGGGTGAATAAGAGAAGCCTCCGCATTCTAGTACTAGGTTCTCTATGTATTTCTGTTCAATGATATGTGTAAATCTCATGTAACTCATAATGATGATGTCTGTCACTGTCAATTTACAATCTTTATTTCCAACAGTTATTAGCAGTTACTATATTATATATATGTATATTATGTATATATATATATATATATATATACCTGTTAATAACTGTTGGAAAGAAAGATAGAAAGATTGTCACCTCTGTGATTTTTTTCTAAACTAAATGTAACTGTGGAATTGTTGTTTTCAATTGTTTAAATGTTCTTTTGTGTGTCTATGAATGTGTGTATTTTAAAACATTTAGTGATTTGTCATTGACTTAAAAAAAAAAATAAATAAAAGTATAAAAAATATTGTTATTAAAATGTAAAATATATGTATTCATTCATTCACTTTCGTTTAATCCACATCTGTCAACTTTGGCTGCAACTTCAGAAACAACCCTAGATGGGGCACCAATCCATCGTAGGGCACACACATGCACTCATACACTAAGAGGCAAGTTTAGAGACACCAATTAACCTAGCATGCATGTCTTTTGAACTCTACACGGAGTAAACCCACACAGAAAGGACACAGGCCACTCCACCCTGGGATTTAACCCAGAATCCTCTTGCTGTTAGGCAGTGGTACTACCCACCGAGCCACCATAAATTTTATGAACTTAAATTAACTTCAATGAACTTGTTGAATTTTTACTGTGTGAGATGAATTTCAGTGACTGCTCATTTTTATCATTTTATTTAACTATACATGTTTTATCTTTGTTATAGATCTTTTATCTTTTTATCTTATTTATATTCTGACTGAACTACTAATCTGATTATTAACTGATCATTAGACTGCTGCGTGGTCTTCTATTTCATCAACTGAATGCACAATATAGGAGTAAGTGAAACATGAATTGACTCATGAAATCTAACATATAACACTTAACTCTTTGAGGACCAAAGGACATATTTATCCCATATGTTCAATGAGACGCCAACTGCGACTGAAATAACCTGTGGTCCTGAAAGGGTTAAGAAAGAAACACTTTAGGCATTTATTTTTTCCTGCAGCACTTCACTTTAACCCTTTCAGGACAGTAGGTTGTTTCAATCACATTTGGCATCCGTTTAAAAGTATGGGACAAAAATGTCCATTGGTCCTCAAAATGTTAAAAACCTAGAATCCTAATCATACTTCCAGGCAAGACAATACATCAACCGCAGGGGACTTATTGCTGTGAATAATCTTGAGCAGTTCACATAACAGCAACACTCAGTACTAATTGGGAGGGAAAAAAGCAAATATCTGTAATAGCACATTTTAAATTATGCACCGTAACCTGAGATTTGCTTAATACAGACTATTTGTCTGTATTCCTCAGAGCTTCCCAATGACTCTGTGCTGTATACCCAAGGCATCTGGTGTGTGTGTGTGTTCACACCGTAATGTTCTTAATTCGTCTTCATTGAAGCTGTGTTATTTATAGCAGCCTTTGATTTTTGCTAGTCAATTTAAACTGTAATACTAAACATGTTATTCAAACTTGCATGAAGCTGTTGCTTAGCAGTGCCTGTAACATTGCATACCTATTATATGCATATTATATACAGAGATTGATGATAAGAACAGTCTTCCTTGGATTCTGGAGGCAGCATACTTTTTAACAAAGAAAGCTTTTGTCTGAAGGCTGTAAGTTTACTGAAAATCATAAATATGTATACCTACTAAAACGCATTGATAAATTCTTACATGCAAAGACAATTAAAGTAATTACATGCAATAAAGGAATTAGTTGTATATCAATATGAAGTAATACGGTTAATAAATATTAAGGGAGAAATTGTCAATTGAAAATGGTGTTGCCAGTTGGACATTGACCATTTAGCCATTAGAGTCAAAAGAGACAAAATACAAAAACTACCAGCATTGTAGTCTATGTCAGTAGATGTAAATGCTAGACTTCAGTCTGCAATCTCCACAGACTCCACACAGAAGGAACCCAGGCCGCTCCACCCTGAGATTGAACCCATGACCTTCTTGGACCATGCTGCCCCTTTTTGGATGTCATTCTGCACAAAAAGTGTCCTCTGGCAACAGTCAACAAGGCATAAGACATACTGCCATTACATCACAAAAGGCACGGTGCCAATTAAGGCAGTTGAAAGACACACAATACACACTGCCAAGTATTGTCTAATTATTGTTATAGATAAGATCTCAAAACATACATATATTAGATAGAAATATATGTCAATAGAAATACTATATCACTACTTGCTAGAAGTAATAGCAGTAAGAATAGCAGCAGTAATATAACAGTTACAGAGTCACCATAGTATATCAAGTAATAATAATAATGATGGTGATGATGTTAATCACAAAAAGAATAATAATAATCAACTTCAATAATAATAGTAGTAGTACAGGAGTAGTAGAATTATTTCATATTTATTATGTAATTATTATTATTATTATCATTATGACACAGTCAGAGTAACAGTGCACCTTTAAGATTATAATGAAAGACATAAAATCTACTCTTGCAGTTCTGTCCTTGGTGGTCCGTCAGCCAGCATGGCTTTTTTCTACCAATGCCATGGGTTGTGCTGTTGTTTTAATCTTGCCCAGTTTTAGACTCATTGCTTTTGGTATTACAGCTTTTTGTCTCTTTCACCTATGTCTTGATAGATTCATTTGCTTTGTGTGTACATTCCTGCTTTTTGTACTTTCTCACTGCAATTTTTCTGTTCACTCTCACACCTTGAATTCTCATTTGTGTTCTTCAAAGCTAGCTTGTCATTTGATGCTGTTTAATAATTTCTTGTATACCCATGTTTTTGCGGCTTCATTTGTACAAGCCGCTGCAGATGGAAAAAAGCTATTAAAATCCATACAGCCAATAGATCTCGCAGGCATCATGCAACAAAGGTCAGGCAATATCTCAGCCGCAATTGCCACAACATCAAATCCTGGCACAACCGCAACAGAGCCTCCAGCAGCAACTAACCTGTTTGATAGGGACAGCAATCCCAAGTTTTCATGCTACACAGCTTACTTGTTATTCAGCACAGCGCTAGATTGGGAATGGACTGCAGCTGCTTGAGAGGAGCAGGGTCCGGAGGTGTGCCAATTTGTGTGCCAGATCTGCTCTGAAGGCTGTTAGGTTCAGGAAGGGTAAAGAAATCAGAGTTTGTTATTCATTCACCCCTTTACATCCTGGTCTTTATTCATGGCCCCTGGTGTCATAGGGTGATTTTAAGCTGGCCCCTCTTCTGCTGTTTAGCCGTCTGGATTGGTTCTGGATGGTTATGAAAATCCCAACATACTTTAAAAACAGTCAGGGGTGTTTGGCCTAAAGCTGGGCTGTAGATGTATTCCACTTAGTCCAACTATTTTCTGTCTAGAGTCATATCTCCTAATTTCCAGGTTTACTGTCCGTTAGGAAATTTGACTTTTTAGATCATAACCCTGGATGGACTAATATCACATAGTTTGACACTGGGTCACTGGGCATCATTACACTAATTTTGCTATGCTCCACTAAAATTACTGCACTACAAAGGGAATTTTATCCTGGATTGCTGAGCAAGACACACTGAAATTCACTACAGGAACTATTTTTTTCCATAATGCCATAAATTTTTTCCATTTCTTACCAAAAGCTTGATCAGCTGACACGTTCAGTCAAAGCTTGGTTCAGTTTTTTTTTTTTTTTATTATTTCAAAGAAAATTAGCTACACCACAGTCCAGGTTATGATCATATGATCATAGGCAATGATTATGATCATAGAGTAACACCACTCTAGTGTTAAAACCCTCAAAACATTAAGTATTTAACAGGCTTATTTTTACAGTTGGGCCACCATGGTTGATTGGCAAGCAGATTCTGTATGTGTACTCAAATATAACGAGTAGTCTAGAAATGCTCCTGATCACAATCCAGCATCAAGCAGTCAGGTGTAGAGAATAGATCAGGCACTTGCCTGGGTTCTGGAAGTGCCATTGGAGAGACTAGCAGGACGATCAGTGGACATCTAGTCGGTTAAGCCCAGAAATCCATGAGCTATGCTACATCTCACTGTAATTCCATCTAAATTGTCCCAGTTCCCAGAATCATCTCTTCCTCTCTGAGTAAAGGCACTAACAGAAAGTTATTGGGAAATTGTCCCTGGCCAGCATGTATATGTAGGTGTAAGGTTCAAGACAACATTTTCATAGTTCTTAGAACTCTTGGAGAAAGTGGCATCTTTCTTGTGTATTTGAGGAACTGAAAACAATTGTAGTACAGAATGCTGTGTTAGTGCTGGGCGATATGACTGCAAATCAAAATCATAGTGAACATTTTACCTCGATTATGATTAATTTACGATGTATTTTTCATACTGTGTATGTTCAGTGATGGGGCATTTTGTATGTATGCATCTTTTTTGTGTTTGTAGAATCACAGGAGATGAAAACCAACCAATGATCTTTTCATGGTTATTTACTGAATTTTCTGACCAGTTGAAATCATAGCACGCATAATTTAGAATGGAGACATCTTATGAGAAAGGTCGCATTTTAGTTTTAATGTGAAAAGCAAGTTGAGTTAAAAAGTGGAAAATATAGAAATAACTTGCATTTATTGTAGAAATAAGTAGAAAATGAACAGCTGCTTTGTGGAAGTGTTTAATGCTTGGGTGGTATTTTAGGGGGTAGTTAATAAATGCGCACAGTGTGGAAAGTAAAATATACATAAATTTAAATGTATTTAAATTTTATATTTCAGTTATGTGCCCAGCCCTATGCTTTGCATTCTTAAGCTAGGTACTTATCTCAGTGTGTAATAACCCTGAGTATGATATAAGTATGACATGATTGATCCACATGAAAGTGTACAGTAATTGGTCCAGATGCAAGTGCCTAGTTGAGGGCAGCTGCCATTTTAAATGTACCTGTACTCCTTGGATATATAAACAATCTCTCTTTAAAGTGATAATGGGAAAAAAAACACATACAATGGCACTGTCAGCAAAATAGAAACTTTACTGAGCCCATGTACAGTGCAATTTTGAGCTATCTAAGATAAATCTCATTGTTTATGTCAATCCATCATCACACAACACTCCTACTGTGAATGCAAACCAAAAAGGTAGTGGAGCAAATGTAGCTCTCTACACATTGGGCTCTTCCTCCCAAATTAGTCTTTGGAAAAGTTTGGTAAAAAAAGTAGTTAATTGCCCCCCTCAGTTCAGTACTCAATTCCTCAGTATCAGTCAGGGGAGAGGAAGTGGCTCTATAACCATTGTATTGTGGTTATGGTTTATGCATTTCCATGTCTTACTGAAGCCATTACGATCCATTCTGAAATATAACCTTATTTTTGAGATCCGTATAGTTGAGCCCATTACATATCTGACCTGTCATTTCAATTCTCTCTCCAAAGAATCAGCTGAGAACTGCAGTTCCAGCACACTGTGCTCCTTTGACACTTCTTGCTGCCCTCATACTAGATAGTAGCCTTGAATATGGTGTGACGGTGCTCCTAAAGTCTCTCAAAGTGGTGAAATGGGTCCAATAATTCGCTGAAATGGAGGCAAGGACAGGTTGTGGATGGATGCCTTCGTCTCTGGCTTTAGCATAGCCTGGCATTGTGCCTGCATGGTAGACCCAAGACCCCTTGCCAGCATGCTTCAGCAGCAGCATCTGGTGGGGCAAGTTATTGGCTACTATAAGAGGATACTCAAAATCCTGCCCAAAGCACAAAAGCCATGTGCAATGTCTAATTTTATTTTTCACGATTTTGTTTATATATATATATATATATAGATTTTTTTTTTTTTTTTTTTTTTTTTATTATTTTTTCCCCTGGTGTCCTTTGACAGCTTTTTGGTCTTGGGGATGGTGAAAAATTTGGAGTGTTAATGAATGAGCATGTAGATACAGGTACTTTAATACAGTTAACGAGTTCAGACAAATTAAATTAATAGGCAATAGGTTAGAAGTGCAGATTCTGTCTCTCACAGTTTAAGTGTACCTACAATAAAAATTACAGATCTCTACATTTTTGTAGGTGGAAAATACTTGCAAAATCAGCAGTTTATAAAATACTTTCTATATATATATATATATATATATATATATATATATATATATATATCTCATCTTTACCATTGATTACGCACACCTGGCACTATATATTTACGTCTACTTTCCTCGATTGTTTGTTCATCTCTGTACCTACCACTGCCGACTGTCTTTTCGTCCTTTGACTTCGTCTTTTGTCTGCTCTCCTGGGTATTGTTGTAGTGTTTCCTGTATACTGACTTTGGACTGTTTTGACACCGTTTTTACCTGCCGTCTCAAACAAACACCTGCATTTCTGCTAAGTTGCGCTTTTAGCGCTCCGCCTTACAGTTTGTTTGATAACTTTGATTTTAAACTTAAAGTAGCCCATAGTTATTTAAATGTAGCACATTTTGTTGCAGTAGTATTAAAAAAAAACAGTTGTTTATCTTTTTATTTTTGTTTAAGTACAATTTGAATTCACAGGAAAAGTTTTACTTAAGCTACGATAGAATATTTTGCTTACAATGCATTATTTTGCATTTAGGAAATAATAAAAGATTAATAAGAAAATAGAATGGTCAGTATTGTTACACCACTAGTAATCAATGTCATTTGATCTGGGAGTAGAATGAAATTGTGACAGTTCCATTATCATACAGTGCCTAAATCTGTGTGCATATAGTGTTTTATTGTATGAGCGTCAATGCCATAGTTTGATCCAGTCCCTGAATCCTTTATACTTGCCCTTTCTTTTTTCAAGCCGTAATTAAATTTATAAAATCTGACTGCACTTTTCTAGACAGTAGGAGATATTCAAGTGTGTACTATCAGTGTTAGCAGCCAGTTGTAATTAGTTGTGTAATGTTATTCAAGCTGATGGAACTGCCCTGCTCTGTCATGACCAGCATGCTCAATTAGTTAGCTTAGCTATTCGTTCTGCTGCCAAAATGTCACTTTCTATTTCTGTAATCTTGCCTCAACTCTGAACTAATTAAACAATGGTGATGTTTGTCATGAGTATATCAGTGTGCACTGCATGTAGTGTTTTTTAATATGTAATATAAAAATATAATACTATATAACATGCCATATGTATATTACAAACATCACTAGAGTATTTCTATAGAAATATATAGAACATTTCTATAGAACTTCCTTCTAGCCAGAATCAGAAGATAGGATTGTAACAGATCCTTACTGGCATTGTCTAATGTGATGCTGCTCCTATTTATTCAGATCTTCATGCATACATATTAAAGGAGCAGTTCTCGCCGTGCGGATCGTGAGCTGCTTTGAGCCAGAACTCTATGGAAATGTGTCGGCACATCCATATTTCACACTGCTTTACTATACAGTAATGCATATGTGCAAGAACGCTTCATATTGGACCATTGTTGTAGATGAGAAGTTTGAGGCAAAAATTCATTGCATGTGAGTTTGGATAAAAAAGGTGTTATTTGTGTCTGTTCATGTTATGATATTGGTTTAGGACCCAAGGATGCGGGAATGAAGGAACCCCACGACGTATAATAAGAATAGGGAAATAACTGTAAAGGCAGAGCAAAAGGCCCTCCAAATTACAAAAACAAAAAAAGAGAAAATTCACGCAGCTGTGACGCGTCCCGAATGGGAATGGCCTACCCACTGCTAGTGCGCCCACGAATTGACGGTAATGTGGGCAGAGGGTAATGAGGGCAGACGATTTGGGACGCTTCCCAAATCGAGTGGAGCGGAAGAGCTCCGGAATGCCAAAGGGCGAGCATGAAGTTGAGCCAGGGCGCGTCTAAATTGGAGCACGCAGCTGACTGGAGTGAACTCGGTAGGGACCGAGTGTGGACGGGGACAGGAAACCCTGGATCTGTCCCTACGGGAGGTTTCCCTCGTACACATCCATCGGCTATATGCACCCCGGGATGTCACCATCTACCTTTTAAATAGTAAATCGCAATGCGAGCGAGGGACCTGTACGTTCGTTGACGATGTGGCACCAAACAAAGCTGGGGGTCGTACTTTTATAGTAGACCCCCCAGGTGTTTGATATCAGGTCGTCAATTAAACGCCAGATATAAACTGCGTCACCGGAAGCTCTGTAACGGCTACTGGAACGATCCGCAAGTGCACCGGGCATCTGAGGTAAGCAGTTCATGCTTCTGTATATAAGGTGTGCTGTACTTTTAATACCCCAACCATCTCTCACAATCGCCTCAGTTGGCCCAGTGTCTTCTAAAATGTAATTGGCGACAGCATTTATGCCTTGCCATAGCTTTTTATCTTGTATGGAATGCAGAATGGTTCCTCTTCGGTTGCTGCTTGTGTTTTTGTGCTGGTACTTTGTCTGGTTTAAACCTCCCATGGGCAGCTGAAGTTTGTCATAATCTTTGTATTCTGCATGATAGTTTGTTTGGAGATAGTGAAATATAAATTCTGGCATGGTTTGGGTTGACTTCTTCCTCTTTTCAAAGCGAAACCACCTCCATGTAAGTGAGGATTCCACATCTACCATTTATATCCAGAGATGTGCACTGCGTGGCTGGTGGTGTCTGCATTTTGTTTTCCAGCCTGGTTTGTCCACTCATTTTTTACCTCAGTCATACAATGTTAAGTAGAATAATAGTTTGATTTGTGGCGCTATTCCTGAAACAAGATAAGATATCACAAAATTGAGAGGGCCATCGGGCGACGCAGTGGTCTTATACTCTGCCCCATTCTCTGGCCATGTCAAGCATACACGTTCAGGAACTGTGAAGATGTGAAAAATGAAAATGAAGTGCCACTCCATTGCAGGGCACATGCCCACGCACACACTCACTCACCCACACTGGGACTACAAATGCCATTCTAGGGGTCCCTAACACATGCCAGAACTAATAAGGCACAGTGTCACATACACTTCTTTAACAGACTGTTTACAAGGGGTGTAATGATACACTCTGTTCATGATTCGATTTTCTTACAATGTAAAACAAGGCACATTTTCTTAAATAGGTTTTTATATTAAACTTGTAGCATAACATGAAAAAACACGTGAAAACATTTTTATTTCTGTGGACTAACGTACATATCTTGTATTAAATGCAAACAAAAGAACCTTTAGTGTCCTGCAATTAAGAGAAATTTATTTTTACATTAATGTTGTTTGATGTAAGGTTTTTATCTGGTGTTCAAAAAATGCAGTTTCGTTAAATGACATGATCAATCTGACATTTAAAATCATTGTCGTAAAAAACATGATGCACTGTCCCACTATGCATTGTTGCACCTCTGGTATATACAGATCATTATTTGTCACAAGCTTTCTTGCCATAGTTTAAATCCCGAATATACAACAGTTTTGCAGGTCAAGATGTTTTAGACTCAGAGTTTAAGCCACAGACTGTGATTTACTCAAAGTCTCGGAGCCTGTCCTGTGGGGCATCCATCAGCCCAGCTATTTCACATCCATCTCTCCCCACTGCTAAAGTGAATGCAGAGTGAGCGTCACACCGTATGGTGCTGGAGCGGCAGCCCATCGAGATACAACCCCATTTCCCCATATTCAGCCATTGTTTTACGATAAATGGTTTGAGATATCAAACTTAAGAAAAATACATTGCAGGGTTGCTACCTTAAACAGTGTCATGTACTGAGGTTTGTAATCCTGTTGACATTATAAAAGGAGACATGCTATCAGTGGTATAAATTATAAAATCACCACACATTTAGGCTATTTATTCCGCTTTTTTTAGCTTGATGGCAAATAAATAAATGGCAGAAATGACGATTTTGGTTTAACAGCTGAACATTCTTGCTTTGTGTAGCATACCTCAGACAGATGGAATCACTAAATTTAGTGGGAAAATCCAAGTCTAAAAAAAGCAAATCAGTCTGCATTTAGAAGGCTTTAAAGAAAAGCAAAACATGACCCTAACAAGAGAGTTGCCAATTGAAATAATGGAAAGAAAAATAAAGCTCCATCAAGAAGTAATTACACCTTTTGTAAATACTTTTGTAGATTATGCTGTTCAGTCAGCTGAAAACCAACATTTAAAAGAAGAAAACAAGGCTTTAAAGGGTTCAAGAGAAGCAGTCATGGGTTGGATGATTTGATGAAAGTGATATTTACAGATTTTACAGATTACAGATATTCATAGATCTCACTGATGAAGATGATGCAGGAACTTTTGTGAGGTTCTGTTCTAATTGAATATATAAAAATGCCTGAAGAAAGCAATCAGATTCCTAATTAATTTATCAAATGAAATCGCAGAACCTTAACATACATGTACATTGATATTTTGGACACTTTTTTCATTCTGTCAACAGAAAATAGGTTTGGTGAAGCTGAAGTCATTTTTCAGGATGATAATGCATCTTGACACAGAGGAAAGAGTGTTCAAGCTTTTCTTCACAAACGACATATCAACTCAATGACATGGCCAGCAAGCAGTCTGGATCTCAATCTGGTTAAAAATTGATGATGGAGATGAAAAAAGATGGTCCATGGCAAGGATACATACTACTGAATGTTCCACTTGTTTCGAGTTATTTGAAAAAGGTGGAAACAGGTTAATGTAAAATACTGTTTTTAATAAAGTCAGTAAATTCAGGCCATATTAATAGCCTGCACTACAAAATACTAATTAATTTTAACTGAATTGAAAATAACGTTATAATATTTTGTGTGATTTAAATTTGTATTTCTTATTTTTATTAGACAATTATTTCTCAACAGACAAGTGATTCTATGATTGTTTTTCTGTACTTGACCTGTAATAAAATATTACATTTATTAAAATAATATAATTGGGTTAAGATATCCTTCACAAGCCAAATTCTTCAGCTATTAAACAAATTGTTTGGTGCCATATCTGTGATTAGTAGCTACAAAATAACAAAAGCTGGATGAATGGTGAAAGTATGGTGATTCCAAAATTTTTGCAAGGGGTTTTAATATGGATTATTAAGATTGCTGTTGCCTGACAGTTGCTCATTTACAATTCCACATTATAAGAGGTTTCTGTAGCACCAGTAACAAGCCCACTTTTAGACACAAGATAAGAGAGCAACCTTACAAGCTTAATAATGGATGCGGTGGCACCTGTTCAGCTGCAAAGCTAATTGCTCACCCAGTATCAAGATTACAGCGTCATTACGGGCCTATAAAACAGCCGGCCATGAAACTTAAAGAGACAAGTGGGAAAAAAGCAGCTGCTTTTTCATCAGATCGACAATGCTGTGAAAACCCAATTGGATACGCGATTTACATTTGATCATATTGAGTCAATTAGATTTATTACTTTCCTTCTTTTAAAATGTTCCTTTCTTTGAGTGGTTTCTAACCTCTAGGGCAGCAGTTTTAATCCATTGTATCGTTGACAGGGGTGTAACTATGCATCGTGACATCACAGATTGCGATGCAAAACTGGAAAGGATGTGCATCGTTGAGTTAGAATATGCGTTTCTGTTCATTATGCAATCAAATGCAATTACACATCATGTTCATAGACTCATAACCCATTCTCAGTGAGACTCCTAATAACTTTTAATTGCAGATGAAAAAGATATTTTGTTGAAATTTTTATCCAACAAAAGGACACATTTATTTTGCATTGTTATTCATCAGAAATGTAATAGGAATGTTTCACTCTGGTTATTTAAGATATGCTGAGGCTACAATTTTAAACCTCTGTTAATAGGAATTTTTTTTTGTTTAAAAACGTTTTTTAAGAGAAAATCTGCATTTTCAGTAAAGGAATGTTTTTTTCATGTGTAATATCAGCTATCAACATGAACTTGTGAATCAAATCATGAGCAGAGTGTATCATTACACTGGTAGAAATACAGTACTGTACAGAAGTCGTAGACTTTCTTTATTTCCTAGTTTATATTATGCTAATTCTTTATTTAAGTTTCAATGGTCACTACACTTTGTAGTTCTATAATTACATATTGGAGCCCATTTGTTTCTCTACATACTTCTAATAATCTCTGTTAATATTTTTTAAAAATATTTTATCAGGACCCTGACATGACCATCCCATATCAGGTATTGTTTGTGTTGTAGATCATTCTCAGCACTGCAGTGACACTGATGTGGTGGTGGTGGTGTATTAGTGTTGCACTGAGTGGATCAATTACAGCAGTGCTGCTGAAGTATTAAATCACTTCAGTGTTACTGCTGGACTGAAAATAGTCCACCAGCCAAAAATATCCAGCCACAAGCATCCTTTAGGAAGCATCCTGTGTGGATTGGTAAATTAAATACCACTTGTATTCATAAAATAGTAAAATATATTTATGTTATATATTATAAAATAGCAAAAAGCAAAGACAAGACAGAACAATAGTTACTTTTAAATGTAATTTTGTTTTAACTGCACCATGACATCGAGAGTTAAAATATCACAAATTACTGCAGATTATTTAGGCAGAATATTTTTTTGTGGAAATGTATTGTAGACTCCCATAACTCAAAGTCACATAATTAACTAAATACTAATATTCTGTACCAATAGTGTTAATCAACCCAGATGTTACAGCTTGCCAGCAGAGACCACTACAAACTAACGTCAGAGGTGTTAGGCCCTTGACTGCATTATACACTTTAGGTCTGTTTTGCCAGCTGTGAAGTTATGCAAGCTGCAAATCATTTGTGGACTGCTGCAACACTTAAGTAATAGGAAAATTGCAACTTTGAACATCCCTGCACTGATCTTTCATCAGTCCACAAAAGATGCTCCCTAAAGGATGCTGGTGGCTGGATATTTTTAGCTAGTGGACTATTTTCAGTCCAGCAGTAACACTAAGGTGATTTAGTACTTCAGCAGCACTGTTGTAATTGATCCACTTATATCAATGCAACACTAATTCACCACCTCCACGAGAGTGTCACTGCAGTGCTGAAAATGGTTTACAACACAAACAGTACCTGATCTGGGATGTTCTAATCAGGGTGCTGATAATTAAATAACATGGTAAAGGGGATTATAAAAGTATGTAGAGAAACAGATGGACTACACTCTGTACTATAGAAAATCTAACTATTTGAACAGTACTGTCTTATGAAGTGGAGCTTTTAACAACTGACCTTTGCAGGTACTGTGATTTGATTTTGTTTGTTTGCTTGTTTGTTTTCCTGATCAAGGTTTAGACCTATTCAAAGAGAATAGAGACCTAAGATTGTCTGGATTGGGATGCCAGTTCATCACAAACTAGGCATCTTTTCTTTAAGAAGAAGCCAACTTTATTTGCATCTGATGCCTGAGCAGTTTAAAATAGTGCTGGTTTGCAGTTTAGACCACGTCACCACCTGAGCCGTTTAGTTAATATATATGAAGCCCACAATGGAAAAAATGGGTGCGGCATTTATGACAGTTAAATAAAGCTAAAACCAAGTGTCAAACTCTAACACTTTAAAATTAATGGTAATCTAAATGAGGGCGTTATTAAAAACCAGATTAAGCTTGATTATTTGACTTTTCTGGGCCGGTCAGTGCAGGCGTGTGTTCAGGTTGAGCAGCAGCAGATTAAAGGTGAAAAATGTCCAACCTAAAACTGCTGGATTATAAAACCCTCTTATATTGCACTCATCATGATTGGTCTTCAGTGAAGTGTAGCGAAATCTCCACCACATGTGTAGAACAGAGAGTAGCTTAATTGTAGAGTGAATAACTGGTAAGGCTGGGAAGGAATATGGCAAGTGATAAAAAATGATGCGCTTATTTGGCATTGTGATGTAGTGGTTAAAGAGACTCTGCCTCATCAGCCCTCAAGTTGCACATTCCAGTTTGTGTTTAATTATTTACTCATTTGTAATTAGCAGTAAACAGGCACTTTAGTCACTCCTGAGATAACAAAATAATGGGATTAGCACAGCGTACACATCCCTTAATGAAATGAAATCCCCAATTTTTGTGATTTTTATTGTAGGTACACTCCAACTGTGAGAGACAAAATAAAAAAAAAAATCTAGAAAATTACATTTTTTTTTAACATTTTTTTACCTGTTTCCTTTTCTTTAAGAAGCCCTCTTATTCTGCACTGCACTCATTATCTGTATTAATTACGCCTGTTTGAACTCGTTACCTCCATGAAAGTCACCTGTCCACACACTCAATAAATAACACTCCAACCTCTTCACAATGCCCAAGACCGAATAACTGTTTAAGGATACCAGGGACAAAATTGTAGTCTTGCACAAGACTGGAATGGGCTATAGGACAATTAGTTAACAGCTTGATGAGAAGGCAGGAACTGTTTATGCAATTATTAGAAAATGTTAAAAACGCAAGATGACTGGCAATCTTTCATCGATTTGGGGCTCCATGCAAGATCTCTCCTCATGGGGTAATAATAATTCTGAGAGAGGTCAGGAATCAGCTCAGAACTGCACGGAAGGACCTAGTCAATGACCTGAAAGGAGCTGGGACCACAGTCTTGTAAATGACTGTTAGTAATGAACTATGGGGTCATGAATTACAATCCTGCAGGGCAAGCAAGGTCCCCCTGCTCATGCCAGCAAATGTCCATTTAAAGTTTGCCAATGATTTTTTGGATTTGAGAAATCTGGAGATGATCAGTATGGAGGAGTGGGCCAAAAGCTGTGCTGCAGTTTGTGCAAACTTGGTCAAGAACTACAGGAAACATCTGAACTCTGTAACTGCAAACAAAGTTCTGTTTTTCTAAATACTTATTTTATACAACAAAATGCAAATTAATTATTTAAAAATCATATCAATCATCTTTTTTGGATATTGTCTCTCACAGTTGAAATGTGCCTGTGATAAAAAATAGAGACCTCTCCATTAGGTTTTAAAACATCCATCTTCACTTAGCTATGACATACAACGAAAGTCGTTGATAACTTTTGAACCAAAAAAATATAACATTAATCTGTTTATAATGTAACGTTAATCTGTCTTGGAAAGTCAACAGTTACATTCTGCTTCTCTTGAGCTACATAAAATAATACCAAATTCCCTTACTAATCATTACCATGGGAAATAATACAAAGAAATCACCCAAAATGAGTTGTAACACTGCATTTCCTGGTCATGATTTTAGATGGGCTGGTCCTTATCCCAGATAACACAGGGAGAAGGTTTAATCTTGCTCTGGATGGAATTGGATATGGGTGGAATTATATAAAATAAATATTGATGTCTCCTGTCAAAAATGGTTGAGGACTGGTAATGATCTCATAGTTATATCTCTTAATGACTTTCTTGAAATCTTGTCAGGAAGCATGGCATAATGGATTCCATAAAGCTGAAGGACAAATTAAATGAAACATTTTGAAACACTTTTTTCAAGAAGGTGAGAAGAAACTCTACATGTTTGGATCTCCTGACAGGACAGTCGTTGTACACCAAAATGTACACCAGGGTTCATGAAAGTCATTTCTGGAGACCAGACAAAATCTGAGATTAGCTTAAAGAATTCACAATAGAGGACAGTGGAAGGTCTGGATAAAGCAATTGCTTAGCCTGGTTGCAACTGGCAAAGGTAGATTGCATAATGTACTGGTAACAGACTAAAAAAATAAATAGTTTGTATTAATTATTTCTGGAAACAATTAGAAAAAAACAAACAAACTCTAAGTAGTAGTAGTAGTTAGTCTAAGTAGTTGTCCGCAGGATAGACTGGCTGTTTGTGTTCAGTCTTTTATGGCTGAAGTAAAAAGAGAGAGTTTTAATTTCCTGTTATAATTTATTCTGATTTGTATGACATCGGTCGTTAAAGTGAAAAGATGTTTATTAGACTGTAATTATTGTGCTTAGCTGTAGTTTTATGAGGCTTAAATTACTAAATATCGGAAGTCGGTTTTTATTAAAATAAACATCATGTGTCATCTGTATAAAGACAGAATTACATCAAACATTTAAAGCAGATGTTTTTTTCTGCTTTTGTAAACTTGTTTCTTCTGGAAGTCACATGACACAAATACCAGTCCATTGCAGGCTCAGCCATTACAGCTCTGAGGCGACCAGACTCCACAGTCAGTTATGTTCGTGAGATGCCCAGACTGCTTAAATCAAGCCACTGGGACCCAAGCCTGGGTCACCATTGTGATAGGCTTGCAAACTACTCCTGAACCATTCAAGCACCATTATTGTTAATGATTATGAATAATCTTCATCAGCAGTGAGCAGGGTTGGGGTGTGAACAATTTTTTATGTTAATTTTCGCACTTTCGCACTCATAACCCAGCTGAAGTAGGTAAGCCTGGGTTGAATACCATGCCCAGTGACCTGAATATTTTGGAGCTAATAAGCCTACTCTTGCTCAAGTGTGCAAGTTGTTTTGTTTTTAACAGCGATGTTGCAAGGAAGGTGAAACTATTTCAATAATTCCTCCCTCCTTTATTTATTTATTTTGTCCAATTCCCCACCAGTTCTGCCGACAGATGCTATTTCTAGGAACATAGACACGCTCTTAGAGGGGAAGGAGACCTTGTGTGGATGTTTTGTTCACTAAAGCAATTTCTGCCATAGTCCTGACCTCAGGCACCAGGTCAGCAGTTCTAGAGAAAGCTTAAGCTGTTGTGTGCTGTGAATGTGACAGCTGAATTTCAGACATGGAGAGTCTCTGAACAACGTATTGTATACTTTTGGTTCTTTAGAGCTTGTGGCAAAATCACATTGATAGTTTCAATTTCATAAAGAACTGACTTCGGTGCATTTTAATGTCAAGTTGCACCCCTAGGAATAACCATGGTAGGTTTAAGCTGTGACAGACAGATAAGATAACGCTAAGGTAAGATAACAAGCATTTCCTCGCATTCTGAAGCTCATACCTGTTATCCCCAAACTGCTGACGGATTGGTACGGTGAATAATAAGATGTTATCTCCCACTATCAGAGCATGTGTGTGAAAATGAATGGACAGAAATCGCACATTCTAGCTATTTTTCCTCTAACTCTACTGCAGCCTTTTTGGTTTGTTTTCGGTTTTGCTGTTGGTTTGTCTATTTGTGTACACAAACCTGTGCACCAACAAAGTCAGGAAGTAGTCCCCAAAAAGTCATCAGGTCTGTGTTAATACCTAGTGAGTGCCTTTGCTGCCTACTCCCTATGTAGGGAGTACTTCATGTAGAGCTTTCTAATCAACTGTGGAACCCTACAACTGGTTAATGAAACAGTCAACTGAATTACTGATAGCATTTTCCGATTGTTCACGCCTGTTGTACATGGCAAATGTATACATGTACTGCAACCACAAAGTTTTACAGGTTTTAACTCTAGACCTAGAATTCTAGACTTTAAATCTTTCCTTCTTTTTGATAGCATTGTAACACAATTATTTGATGTGATGTGATGTGTTAAGAGGAACAGAGAAAATGTACACAGCAGTGTATTACCATATATATATTTAATATATTCAGTCAATATTGATAATTATTGACAATTTACCTATTATCTATTTTTTAAAAATGGTCTTTTAAGATAATTTAATATTGTAAAGTTGCTTTGAGACAATGCGCCATTGTCAAAAGCGCTATATAAATAAATTTGACTTGTGACTTTTTGACTTTTTGGCAAGTCCAGTATTAAACATGGTTATATATTTCACTTTAATATTGTGGCTTGCATGTGTAACTCGACCATACATCAGAGGAACGGGCAAAGTAGGAGTCTGATTATGGCTTTCCACGAATTCCGTGCACTTTGAATAAAGTGAAGGAAGCAGAGTCTTTGAAAAGCTTTTGCAGCCTTGGAGAACATAGCGGATTTCAAACCAAAGGAGAAGCTTTTTGAAGCTGGACTTCTGACCAAGCTAAGGGTAAAAGTTGTTAAAACTTGGGAAAATTATTCAGTGTAATATATCATACTATCATTTTGTTGCACCATGCTATTTTTGTTGTTGTTTTAGACCTGTTGAATGACTGTCACTAAGACCACCTTTCATGATTTAGGGATCTGATGTTTAAGAGCCAGGGCAGGTGCACTTTTGGGGTTTGGCCATACAATCAGGATATTCATGGTTTCTTGATGGCTTGCACTTGAAGTGTTAATGGGAAACTTCAGAATATTCCAGGAATTATTCCAGAAGATTCCAGGACCTGGATATGCTTCAGACAGAGATACTACCCTGGCTGTGTTTTTCAGGTCATTGTCATGCAGGAACACCCAGCCACCACCCATGTTCAGTGCTCTTACTGAGGGAAGGAGGTTATTGGCCAAAATCTTGATCTTGAATACAAGACTTCATTCATCTTTCCTTCAATACAATGCAATTGTCCTGTCCCCTTTGCAAAAAAGCACCCCCAAAGTATAATGTTTCCACCCCCATGCTTTACGGTTGGATCAGTGTTCTCATCCTTCTTTCTTTAAACACGGCCAGTGGAGTTCATACCAAAAAGCTCTGACCACATGACTTTCTTCCATGCCATTTCTGAATCATCCAGATGATAATTGGCAAACTTCAACCAGTCCTGGACACCAATTCAATTAAATTCCTCTTATGTAGTTCTGGGCTGATTCTTGATTCCTTTCTAAGAATCATGCTTACCCCTCAAGGTGAGATCTTGTATAAAGCCCCAGACCGAGGAAGATTGACACCAATCTCACCAAGCTTTTGCCTATTTTCCTGTGGTTCATCCCAGCCCTGTGCAGGTGTACAATTTTGTCCAAGGTGTTCTTTGACAGCTCTTTGGAGAGTTTGGAGTGTGATTGATTGTGTCAAGGTGTATTTTATACAGATAAAGAGTTCAAACAGGTACAGTTAATACAGGTTATGAGTGTGGAATAGGAGAGCTTCTTAAAGAAAAACTTGCAATTAGAATGTATTGTAACATTTTTAAATTCTGTCTCTCATGTTGAAGTGTACCCACACTAAAAATATAGACCTCTCCATTCTTTGTAGGTAGTGCAGTCTTTTCCCACTGTAAATTAACACACTCTGAGAAAGCATTTAACAATGTCACAGCTGTCAGTACTCCAGTGAGTCAGGCCACATTTCTGCATTTTGCTGTGTGAAGATCAGAAACATGACAAAACGGTACATACCAATACGATATGGGTTAATGCCATCGACATTGAATAATATATCAGTATTTATTAGAGATGCACCGATTTTAAGTATCTTTTTTTTGGCAGTCTGGAATTTTGTAATTTTTTTTTTCAAGCATATGACTGGCCGATTCAGGCTTTGGCTGATTCCTAGTTTTTTTCTGTCCAAGAACTATAAATGGCAGCATACAGATATTTTTTATATGGCAGAATACAGATAATTTTCTGGCTCTGCACTCTCAGCAAAGTTAGCTTGTCAAATTCCACATATTTAGTGAGGTGCTGTTTAAAATGTCTCATTATTGTTCTGAGAGTTCCTCCCCAATGGCTTACTTGGAAAATTCATACTGTAAAAAAGCACTCATTAACTGAAAGAACTAGAACGCTGAATGGCTACAGCTACACGGCTGATACCAGAATAACACTATATCACTGCTGCCTCACTAGTATTGCACTATGTCGGAAGAACCTATTTGGTGCACTAAGTAGTAGCATTGCAGCACAGCTAAAATCTGACAACTCCTCGCCGTTGGAACTGTATTTAAAGTAGGATTGAATTGTGATTGAATTAATTATAGTGAAAGCAGTGTGTGCCACTGCCACCATTATGCGTGTGACTAAATGTGGCCAGAACAGAATACATGATATGAGACTGGAAAATCTCTAGCATTTATAAGTACAAATCATTATTTCTTTGTTACTTTCTTTAAAGAGTGTTTGGTTTCTGTAGGTGGACTTTTAGCAGCGAGGCAACACTTTCTAAGTAAGGCTATATATGTTTTTTATGTGCTTCATGAATTTTAGATGAAGTACACTTGATTCTTACATGCCGTTAAACCTTTGGGTGTACACACACAAAAACATATGTTTTATTACATTTGACTTGCTCAAGTTGAGACCAAAGAGATCACTGAGACATAGACTTGTTTCAAAGAATGGGAGTAGCTATGGATTTTGTTCTATTTCTGTATTACAAAAGCCTTCACTTGTCTAAGAAGGCTTTCCACTAGATTTTGGAACATGACTGTAAGGTCAAGCACCCATATACACTATTCCCATTGCAAGTCATCTCAAAGGTCTATTGGAGTAAAGCCAGAAAAAATTTGTATGAAAAATTGGCACTGTTCAGTTAGTGTTGTGCGAGGCAGAATTTTATTTCTAAATTATGGATTTGTCTAACATGCACAGTGGTTAGCGCTGTAACCTTAAAGCTCCAGATGCCCAGGTTCGAGAACTGGCATGTTCCCTGCCTTGGATTAGCAATTTTTTCCTTCCGTCTGCTTGGGGTCCTCTCTGTACTTTGGATTACTCACACATTTCAAAGATACGTGTTAGGTCAGGTAAGTTTGTGTGTGCGCATGTCTCTGAATATCCTTTATTGTTTCCTTCCTATATTTATTTTCCTATATCCCTCCTTTATCCTATAATTTTCTGAAAGATTTTCTTTAAGTTAGGTGTAGGGATAGGTCTAGGCATAACAATAACCAACTGCAGTAATCAATCATTTGTCATGCGGACTGCCTGTGAAACTGGTTTCTCTTGTAACCAGAGATGGCAGGATAAATCTAATGTGTATCCGTATTGGCTAATTTGTAACCAAAATATGAAATCGAATTTATCCAATGCTGTGAGTCAATCAATAACATGAAATAAATGAGCCATATTTTGCCAGGTAATTTGTTGCAGCCTGGCACTTACCCGCTCAGTTACAGGTCTCTGCAGTTTCTAACTTATGTTTAAGGGACTAAAACGGCCTAAGAAACTGTGCTGTATTCAGATGCATGTCTGAATACTATGTTAGAAATTATAATAAACCAGTTTAAAACATGGGTGCCTCCAAAATGACTAGATGCCATTCGTTATGCACTGCTCGGCCGTTAAAGCAATTCAATTCAATTCAATACAGTTTTATTTATATAGTGCTTTTTACAACAGAGCATTGTCTCAAAGCAGCTTTACAATCTTACATTATCTTAAAAGGCCAATCCCAAGTTGAGCAAGCCTTGGGCGACAGTGCAAAGGAAAAACTCCCTAAAGTGGTAGGAAGAAACCTTGGGAGGACCAAGACTTAACATGGGACCC
>JAUZST010044228.1:0-7500 GCA_034779995.1 Parotocinclus haroldoi
AACCTCTGTGCCACAAGATACAGCAAGCCAAAAAAAACTATTAGCTACCGCCTCCACGCGAAAGAGCAAATAATCCTCACTTCCATTTTCTGCCTGGTCAGCCAAGCGCAAGAGCTCACTGGCTACATGCTGCCTGTATCAGCCATTAGCATTCCGTGTTACCAAAAGTTACCGCAGATAGGGGAAGCTGACATCGATCAACCAATAGGAATGCTAGGACACTGTGACATCATTGATGGACTGCCCCTTCATTATTACATAAAGAGATGGAAATAAGGTAATAAATAAATAGGGAAATAAATTAATACATATTATAATACAACATATTTAACTAAACAGACATTTTAATTTCTGCAAGGTTTTATATATGAATATATTTATTTTATGTATATTTATTTATTTAGTCATTTGTAATGATTATTATTTACCATTGTAATGAATTATTAGGTCATTTACTTACACTTTGTTTTTGTTTTTTTCATTTATTTATTTCATTTTAGTTTTGGCAGGATTGGTCCTCCATATATTTGCATGTGGATCGGGTGTGGAAATGTAAAGTCTCAAAATCCAGAAAATGAACACAAATACGTCACGGAAACTATGCGAATGACTTAATCCACAAACGCAGATTCATCATTTTATACATGCATTTTAAAACTGAAACTGCAACATTTCAGAAAAAAATATGCAACTAATTTTTTTTTGCATCATTTTCACTCGAATAAGGATGAACTCCACAGAATCATGGCAACGTTAACTTACTAAAGTTTGCAGAGAAAGCACACACATTGAGAGGACTGCTAAAAATGAAGCATTTGAGATATGGGAGCAGACCATCAGAAATGCTTTGATGACTTAAAATCAGCAATGACAGAAGACGCGTGTCTGAAACACTATGACGCCAGCAAACCCCTCACACTTGAAGTAGACAGACAAGTAGGGCTTAGGTGCAGAACAATAGACCCACTGCATTTGGATCAAAGACTCTGACAGACTGCCAGTCAAAATACAGCAACACATAACGAGAAATGCTTGCAATAGTATATGGAGTGCAGTCATACCATACTTAACTGTATGGAAAGTCATTCACTGTGACAACAGATCACAAGCCACTCGTCACCATCTGTTCAAAACCACTACATTCAGCACCACCTCGACTCCAGCATATGCTGATAAAGACTCAAGGGTACAATTATGAGGTAAAATATTGACTGGAGCACAAATGGTCCTGGCGGACACACTTAGCTGGTTACCGAACCCTGAGAACAACAGGGACACTGAGCTGGATGAGTGCATAGATGAAATCGAAATAGAGGTGGAGGATCCAGAGAGGCATACCATCAACATCATAAACTTTTTACCTGGAAAACAAGATGCTCTGCATAGCCAAACCACAGAAGATCTAACACTCTGTGCACTGAAAGAATTCATCAGGGATAGCCTGAAAACATTAAGGACCTACCAAAAGACGTCAATAAAGGTCTTGCAGAGATGAATTAGCTATTGAGTCAGGAGTAATCTTTAAAGGCAGGCAGGTACTTATTCCAGACACAATGACTAAAGACGTACGTGCATGTAGGCATGTAGTTGCAAGACATAGAGAAAACACGACGTCTAGCATCTGGGACCAAGGTGAACGATGACATCAAAAGTATTTGCAGATCATGTGGAGTATGTGCAGAGAATCAAGATATAAACTCAAAAGAACATCTCAAACCACACAAAATACTGTTTAAACCATGGCAATCAACTGCCTCTGACCTGCTTGAAATTAATGACCATCACTACATGTTGACTGTAGACAGATATTCAAAATATTAACTTGTGGATGAAATGCCCACTCTAGTAATCAGCAATGCAGTCACGCAGAAGATGCAGCGATACATGTTCTTATTCGGACGACCGTACGGAATCATAAGTGATAATGGACTATAGTATACAGGACAAGCTTTCAAGGAATATTTGAAAGACTGGGGAATAAGACACATCACTAATTAACCCCACTTTTCAAAAGCAATAGATTTATTATGTTTGGGACTTCAAAAGCGTTGTGCACCAATAGGTTTCCTACTGGCACAACAGCCATGCAGATCAGAATGATGCAGCGTGCTGCAAATGGTCTGAGCACTGACAGGCTCACTGACACCCCTTTAACCTCTGCAACAATGCTGACAGAACTCCTCCATCTATTTTCAAAAGCTAACACCTGGATATGATGCGGAGTACATACACTCAACTTCTTTGATCGACCATGGCGAGGCCTGTTCTGAGTGGAACCTGTCCTGTTAAACCGCTTAGGGTGTTGGCAATCTTCTTATAGCCTAGGCCTCTTTATGTAGAGCAACAATTCTTTTATCAGATCCTTTTCCATGAGGTGTCATGTTGTACTTCCAGTGACCAGTATGAGGGAGTGTGAGAGCAATAACTCCAAATTTAACATGCATGCTCCACATTCCAACAAGACCTTGTAACACTAACGTATCACATGATACCGAGGATGGAAAGTGGCTACTTGTGCACAATTTGGTCATTTTCACTGAGGGGTGTACTCAATTTTGTTGTCAGCAGTTTAGACGTTGATGGTTGTGTGTTGTGTTATTTTGAGGGTACAGCAAATTTACACAGTTATACAAGCTGTAGACACATTGTATCAAAGTGTCCTATCTTCAGTGTTGTTCCATGAAAAGATATAATAAAATAGTTACAAAAATTTGAGGGGCGGACTCACTTTTGTGAGAAACTGTACATTAAGCAAGATGTATCTGTTTAACTAATTTGTATTCCAGGCAACAAAATAAAGCATGACTATTAAGAAGTGGAGATTAAGAATCTGGAGATTGACCTAAATAAATAAATATGTGTTCAGATTTGACAGCTTTTACTTTTTACCATTTAGATCCCAATGGAAGAATGCAAGCCCACACTGAACTTTATGGAAGCGCATATCTTTGGGAGCTGGCACGATAGCAATAGTTGTCTTACTGCAGTTGGATGATGCTAAGTTAGCTAGGCTGTCAGTTAGAGATGTCTGAGTAAACAAAATAAATAATCCACCCACCTGCCTTGTATTTTTGTCATCCTCAGCCTCTTTTATTTTGCTTTTTTACTTTCAAAATGATGATCCTCTCCATTTTTCATGCACAACATCTAAATGAGGTCAAGCAGTTGTCTGACTTGCCAATTGTAATGACTATTACTATTTACATTTAGACTTTATCCAGAGCAACTTACAATTAGTACAGACTTACAATCCAAGCAATTGCAAGTTAAAGGCCTTACTTTGGGACCCAACTATGGGCTTTGAACCCTGGACCCTCTGGTCCATAGGCCAGTACCTTAACGACTAGGCCACCACAGTCCCACATATTTGGAGTAACACAGATGATAATACATCCAATTTAACATATTCCTTTATACAGTGTAATAAAAAAGTTGATACCATATTTTAAACTGTTTGCAAAAATAAAAAAAAAACAATTTGGGTTTTATAGAACCAGCAGCTTAGTGAAATCTTGTAGTAAAATTTTTCACTTATCAAAAGTAACAATCCCAGGTCCTGCTGAAACAATGTTAACTTTTTGCTCATCAGACATATCAGTCATATGTTTGAGTTTGCTCTTTCAGTTTCCAGAATTATTGAGTGCAGATGGGGATTAAAACTATTTTCTCTATTAAAGTGGTTCATTAATGCGATTCCAGTGACTCGTGTTTTTAAATTTTATAAATAATTAATACTAGTTTCCAATAAAACTCAATATTGAATAAATTATATAAGTTATTAATTTTAAACTTAAAACTCGATATTAATGAATCAGCAAATTCTAAATTATCCTATACCTAAAAATAGATAGGTTCAGTGCAGTCCTCGCCAAATATCTGGGAGAGAAATTCCAACACAGTCTTCTTAAGTGGACCTGGAAGAAATTAGCACATCTTCCACATTTTCCTCATGTTCATCTTCCTCAGTGGAGTCCACAGGTGAAACTTTGTTCTTCCTAAAGTAACTGAACAACTGCCTTTGTCTACTGGATATCACACATATCTCCACTTTAGTCTCCCTACAGAGGCTGACAAACTGATAACAGTACAGACACATGATTAATTCAGCTCATTTTGAATATGCTTAAGCAATGAAATTTTAAACTGTGTTGTAGAGCTTGCTTGAAGTGTCTCAGTGGCGAAATGCGATGTTCTGCTTGTTTAAAAATAATTACAAAACATTTCAGTGTTTCCACTATATACTTTATTTAGGCTTTTCATTTGAAATGTTGTATGGAGAGTGAAACAAAAGCGGAACGCGATTCTGCACAGCAGAGAGGGAGATGACAAGTCGAGGAGAGAATAGAAATCTAACTGTAGTTAAGTTAGATTTTACAATTAAAAAGAGCATACACAATGTAACATAAAGCCTGTTGCACATCTGAGTACTATTCAGTTAGCAATCACGTCGAATTTTCAAGGTGCTACAATAAATTAAAGATATCACTGAGACCACAGAAAACTACAGTAGGTCACGTGACTTACTTAGTGGCTATGCCTAAGTATCTATATAGAAAAATGCAGACAGTCTCTTCAGTCTTTGCTAACTTTACAATCAGGCATTATAACTGGTGATGAACCTTTATACTTTTTATTTTATTTTATTTTATTGTATTTGTTTGTGGGAGTTTAGGGTGTGTCTGCCGTAGCTGCTGGAAAATATTAGAGGAAACACTGCATTTCCATACCATACTTCTTTACTTAAAAAATGTCACAATCCAGTTTGCCATCTCTCATTTTACCTACAAAATATCTGCTAATTCTAATTCCTCACTTGTCGAAATTGAATATTAGATTATTTTGCTCAATAAATAAATAAATAAATTGTTGACTAAGGCGATCTTTATTTATCTTCAGGAAAATCAAATATATGCAGCTATGTAGAAAATTGAGGGTTCACAAACTTCCAAGCACCACTGTATCATATCTCTGTTTCTTTAGCGTTTATATGTCATGTGTTCTTAGTGTCCTCATTTTGCAGACCTCTATGGTTATTATCTTTTTGTTTTTCTGCCTATACCCAGACTTTGTTTGTCAAGTAGACAGACTTGACCTGCTATGATCTCCAAGCCCCATTGTTTATTCTGAACATTAGTATGTTGATTATGAATAATAGGTTAAAACAATTACAGTAATATTGTTAGGAGTATTGGTGAAATGTAAGGCCTTGACCTGTGGTGCCTCAATCCTGCAAGACCTCCTCTGACCAGCAGAGGGTGGTGAAGCCTACAGTACGTTAGTGGTCAAAGGTTTTGAAATTACACCAGTTTGTTTTCACAAAGCTTGCTGCAACAGTTTGTATTAACTCTAGATTGTCAATAGTAATGAGATGAATTGCCATTAATTGCAAAGTCATTTCCAGTCATATAAATGACCTTTTTACAAAAAGTACTGCATTCCAGCCCTACAAAATGGACTGCTAACATAATTTAAGAGATGATCTCATTAGCTCAGGAGACACTTGATATCACTCTGTTATGCTGATTAAAAAAGCAGACTGGTTGCTTTAAAAAGGTAGAGGTGTTTTTAAGTTTTCCTCTGTTAACCATGGGTACCTCCAAGAAAACATGTGAAGTCACCATTGCATTGCATAAAAAGGGTTTTGCAGGCAAGGTCATGCTTGTAAGATAGCACCCTGATCAATAATTTATCAACCTATCGAGAACGTCAAGGAGAATGGTTCCATTGCAGTGATGAAGGAGTCAGGGTCTATATAAAAAGGCAAGCATCAGAACGTATCGAAAAGAGTATGCAACCATGAGACTGGGTCATCACTAGTGCAGAGCTTGCTCAGAAATGGCAGAAGACAGGTGTGACTGCATCAGAATGCACAGTGAGATGCTTTTTGAGGATGGCTTGGATTCAGAGGGCAGGGGTTAATTATTTAATCTGATAAAGTCCAATTCAAACTGTTTGGGACATCTGTACAATTATTGTCTAAAGAAGAAATGTTGCGCTACCATGAGCCCTGTGCCATAGTGAAGCATCCTGAGACCATACATGTGTGGGGTTGCTTCTCATCCAGGGTAGTGGGTTGGTTCAAAATTGTGCCTAAGAATACTTCCATGAATAACGAATGTTATCAAAAAACTTCCCCCAATGATCCATGGGCAATTTGTAGTTGAGAAATGATTTTTCCAGTCTGATAAAGCACCATGACACGAGGCAAAAGTGATAACCACGTGGCTCATTGAAAAAAAAAGTTTGAGGCCTTTGCCAGAATGTACCCAGATCTCAATCCATTTGAAAACATGTGGTCAATCCTCAAACAAAAACCCAGAAACTATTATCAACTCCAAGCACTGATTAGGCAAGAGTGGGTTGCCATCATTCATTTATTGTACTTAATTATACCATATAAACAGCTGACAAAATGTTATAAAAAACCGAGGCAGGAAACTTCGTGAAAACCAAAGTTTGTGCCATTCTCAAAACTTGACTGTAACTTGATCTGTGACACCCAGACTTTCTACAAAATGTCTCTCACTAGCCTCTCAAACGTCCAGTGTGCACCTCTAACGCCGAAATCTTCTCCCTCAGGTAAGAATAACTAAACCTGACACACTCTGCATTCCACATTTTTGTACAAAAACTATAAATAATATACAATTGCAAATAGAAATTGCAAAAGTTCAAATAGATAAGATAAAATAAAAATACTGCAAAGTAAAGCATCTAAAACAAATGCTGTGTGAATGCTTTGTATTTCTGAACATCATATGAGGGGGACAGCAAAGTCCAGTGGCTATGTTAGAGGGACCAGTTATTTTGTTTACCCAAATGTGCATTGTGGGCATTAAGAGGAATAATTTCACTCATCGTTTAGGGGTGCTTTACGGGGTCAAGCTTGGAAATTGTTAATTTAGAATTACCTCTGTCTAGTATCAATCAATTATTAAATTATTTGAGTTCTTAACTCAAACTGCGCTTTTAATCTATGGTAATCAAATAGACTGGTGATAATATATTGTTTGTCAGTACAAAATCAGTTTAATAATCCTTAAATGAACGGACGTCAAAGTTGGGTAAGTTTGACATATTTAGGTTTATTTTGGTCACACATTCAACTGTGTAAATGACGCACATACCCACACAGACCAGCGACACACAGGCACTCATACACTTCCTGCTACTTAAGAAGGGGCAGCATAATTGTTTCTGAGACCTATATTTGTGTGGGATCACAGATACAGTTGCTAAGAAGGAAGTCCTGTTTGGCCTTTAACCCACCACACTTCCCAGAAAAACAGTGTTGACATCTTGCGCCACATCCAAGTTGAGTTCAGCTACGTTTCAGGGAATGTACATAATTCAGAGCTGTACAATCATTCCTAAATGAGCTCATCATAACATTCATATCATCAACATAGTGTTAAATACTTAAATACGACAACATGCGTTCGCATATAATTACAAAAGGGTGAATCATGCATATTTACAAATGGACAATGTTATAAGTAA
>JAUZST010044228.1:10000-26093 GCA_034779995.1 Parotocinclus haroldoi
GTTGAAACCAACTCTCATTTGAACTGAGAAAGTAATGCACATACAATACATGCTGTTACTAGAGAAGAGCAAAAGTGATATGATCTGTGTTTCTGATGGCTTTCCTCTGATACATCTTTGATATAAATCTATGGGCTCTGGTTGTATAAATATAGAAAACATTCTACAGTGGCTTGGCACTATAGCTACACTGCTAACAAAAATTAGGGATATTGCAAAATGATTACAAAGAGGGTCAAACAAACACTACTGGACTATCTGGTCCTGTCCATGCACAATTACTGTCTGTGTGTTTTTGGCAGTCTTGGGTGACCATACACCCTACTGAACAGTCAATGTGTGGCACTTTCATCCAGTTTGACTTGCTTTTGTTCACCCCCATGAATATGTGACTTGCTACTCATTTCATTTGCAAAATCAAACAGCTTTCTTTGATTTTCATTTGCTTTTCTGATTATCTTATTTATTTAAATAATCATTCATATTCATTTTGAAAAATCACTTAATTTTTGTGAGCAGTGTATTTCGAAGGCATTATAAAGAAACTGTTAAAGATTTGTTATGAAGCACTGGTTTTGCCAGCTCTCATTCCATAGTCTCATTTCTTAGTCTCATTCCTTGACAGCATAACAGTTGACAGTTGACATGACAGTTGTGCCTAAAGCTGTATGCACCTTTCAGCATTAATCCTGCCTTCACAGATGTACAAGTTACCCATGCCATGGACACTAACACACCCCCATACCATCAGAGATGCTGGCCTTTGAACTTTGTGCCGATAACAATCCGGACAGTCCTTTTCCTTTTTGACCCAAAGGACACGACATCCATGATTTCCAAAAACAATTTGAAATGTGGACTTGTCAGACCACAGGATCAAAGGCTATAGGCATTTAATGTTGGTTTTTGCCACTTACTTGGAGTTATTTCTCCAGATTCTCTGAATCTTTTGATGATATTATGGACTGTAAATGAAATCCTTAAATTCCTTGCAATTGCACAATGAGAAACATTGTTCTTAAACTGTTGGACTTTTTGCTCACACAGTTGTTCAAAGTGGTGAATTAACCTGTACCAAACAGGTGTTTTTGAGCATTCCTCAACTTACGCAGTCTTTTGTTACCCCTGTTTCAACTTTTTTGAAACGTGTTTTGCAGGCATCAAATTCAAAATGAGTAAATATTTGCAAAAAACAATAAGGTTTATCAGTTTGACATTAAATATATTGTCTTTGTAGTGTATTCAACTGAATATGGGTCGAAACAGATTTGCAAATCACCATATTCTGTTTTTGTTTATGTTTTACACATAAACCTCTTCTACTTCATTGGATTTGGGGTTGTATAAATAACATACTGACTTGGGAGCTGCATCAATTTGATACATGCAATATAATACTGATTGTCTTCATGTCATGTAGAATTTAATCACTTGATTTTTATTATTTTGACTTTGGTAATTTAATGTCCTTAAATTGTCCACAAAACACAACCGTCCACATATTCACTTTGGAATAAAACTTTCCAGGGTTACCTAGGTATAGCATACAATCTAAGAATATAAACAAAGCAAAGCATCCTGTTTAAACCTGACTTATCCATTGCAAGGTACCATAAACACATTACCTGAACCGTACAATGAAAGCCCCAGCCAGAATTTGAAGCAGGCACTCAGGCAGTTGGCTCTTACTGTTGAGCCACCAGAGCTGCAAGGGCTAAATGCTGAATTGAAAACTGTAGCTACAGAAACAAAGCTAAATCATTTTAGGTTTCCCTAAGTACAATAGTATATATAGAGTTTTTCGTCTTCATATATTTTAGCAACAGTAAAAACAGTAGTCAATATGCTGGTTGTGTTACCGAACGTTCCAAAAGTCATCAAAAAGAGATGACCCCTTAAATGCTTACTATCATAAATTTAATTCAGTTAGATTTAATCTATAGAAAAAGATTCATTAAGCTAGATAAGGTGCTATGTCGTGCAATACCTAGGGGACAGAAAATTCCGATCTCAAAAGTGAAAATATATTGTGAGCAGCAGTTTTCTTGGTGAAAAAGACTTGCTACCAGAGGTCTTGGAAGAATGGCCAGACTGGTTCCACCAGGTGCCACTCAGCTAAGAGCAGGCAACTGAGACTACAGTTCACACCGGCTCACCAAAATTGGACAATAGAAGATTAGAATAATGTTGCCTGGTCTGACGAGTCTTGATTTTGTTTGCGACATTTGGATGGCAGGTTCAGAATTTGGAGTACACAGCATGATGACATGGATCTATCCTGACTCATATTAGTGGTTCAGGCTGGTACTGTTGTTTTGATGTGGGCTGTGTGTCAATAAGGACAAAAATCTCTGGGGAATATTTCAAACACCTTGGTGAATCTATGCCACGAAGAATTAAGGCAGGTCTGAAGGCAACAGTGAAGTTTTTATTCTGAGAATTTTCAATGCCAGTGTTGGGCCTTATTTTGTCTGTTTTTTAAAAAAAATGTTTTTAACGGACTGAATATTCAGGTTTTTAGACATTTTACTCTCTCGATATGCTCCTCTACTTCTACAGTTATAGAGAACCAAGAGTTCCGATTTACTGACCTTATTATCAAGCCCGTGGCAATTTCAATTCCTTTGTCTCAATTTTCCCTAATTTTTGAATTTCAGTATTCTTACTTTCCACTGAGTGATCCAATCTGACTTTTGTAATCTCTCTAAACTCTGGAACATGTTCTTTTGTAATAGACATAGGAACTTTCTATTAAAAGACAAGCAAACAAACTTACGTATGAGTAAATTACGTATAAAATGGACCTTCCTGAAAACGCTCAGGCAAATTCATGAATGTCATGTAAACACCAGATTTATTAGTAGAACATGTATTTGTTAATTATTATTAATTATACTCAAATTTGGCGTATGTCTGTTTCTTTATAATTAGCATAAAATTACCATAATCCACATCCACAAATAACAAATGGCAACCACATAAAAAAGAAGCCTTTGGACTGAGGGACAGAAAAAGCAAAGAAAAAACAATTGTGATGTTTTATTGAACATTGAATTTGTATCAACACATTTTCCTTTTGAAAGTCAATAGAGATATTTTATGTCCTAGGGCTTGACAGCGATTTAGAGATTTTGAAGAGCCAATGAGCTCTTATAACACCAGTCTCCAAACGTCTCCCAGCCATGCTGCATTGGATGATTCCACCTGGTCACAGCATAAAAAAGATAACATTTCACATCAAATGTCAATTTCCTGTTGACTTAAAGGTAGTTATAGTTATTTGTATACGCATATGCATTATTAGATGATGCCTTGATGCGAATGTGTGTACAGTCAATAGTCCCAATTATGTTTGGAAAGTACTTAATAGCACAGAAATTCTCTTTGACTTCCAGCTGTTGTTCCACACCATATATAAACATATTTGATGCCGCCTAAACTCCTGGGACAGTGTGGCTCACTGACAGTTGGGGAAATTCTTGTCAGTCTCTGGAATTTTCCAGTAGCACAATTCCGAACAGCATGTGTACAGGTACAGGAATTGCATGAGATCTGCTGGACTCCATTAATACAATAATAAATCAGGATCAGCCATTTAAAAGCCACTAGTGAGTATTAAGCACCCTAAACTCTGTTTAATGAACAGAAAGAGTTAGTGAAAAAAGTGCTTGCACAGCTGCCCTATAAAAAGGCTTTCATAAGCAAATTTAGTAGTACCCTAGTACCGACAGGGTTTCGGATTCAAATTTGGAAGTCTTGTGGTGAGCCGTTCAATCCTGCCTTTGCTGTTCAGCAACACACATTAAATCATTACATCATTAAATTCAGTTTTAATTGATTCCAAAAACTAAGTTTCTTTTGTCAAAGAGTGTACTATATCATTATTTTGTAATTAATTATGCAGTACTTTGTCTTTCATGTGTGATCATGTCTAATAGCACTTGTGTCTTTCGAGAAAATTATGCACAATTTACATGTATATGTAACACATATTTCCCAGGGTGCTGTTAAGGACAGTGAGCTCTATCTAAATGCCTTTTTATCCCACCACATCGCTCATTCTGAGAGAAACTATGACACTGACCATGGATTACTGGTAGTGAAACTTAATTTTGTCACTGGCTCACCTCCATCTGATGGTAACACTACTCTCCTTTGAATGTTTTTTCAAATGCATTCTATTCCACTTATTAAATTATTATCTGCTAGGAAGACTTCTATACTGGTGATTAATAATAAATAATGTGTTTAGAATTCCATTTGATGCTGTCTCTGATAATGGTTCAGTTTACATCTCACTTTCTGGAAAGGGATTTGCAGTCTCCTGGGAACTTCTTTCAGCCTGTCATTTCATAAACACTCCAGTGGATAGAAGGCCAATCAGGACCTTGAGTGCATGTATTTGTTTTGGTAGCGTTACTGGCTCATGTGCTGCTCTTTATCCTTAAAGGGTATGTATAGCAAGATGGTGGGAAGGGTGAACCAAATCAAATAGAATCATGGACTGTACATCCAGAACATTGCTATGTTTCCACGGTCTTGTTCTTTCGCCATCAGAAACAATGTGGGTTTAAAAGCTCCAGAGTTTCCCTTCACCAGCCCCCAGCAGGAATGACAAGAATTCTGAGTTATTAGCAAGAACAATATTATGTTCTATGGATTAGAAAATAGCCAGAAATACTTTCCTCTGCCACAGTCCAAATGACTTTGAGGAGTGCATACCAAATTTTTCAGGTGCATAACCTTCAGTGGAGGGAAAGGGATTTTAGAGGGTGATCAGATTTTCCAAAACCTGAAAGCCAAGCAAACTAAGTTCAGGAATTTTAAGGCACACCCATGCAAGAATGGCAACACCATTATGTCCTAACAAATGACCAATGTTTGACTAGTGTTCCATTGCTTTAAAAAGTGGGATTTATTAGTCACTTGGTCCTCATGCATTAGCCTTCTACATTATGCAATGTCTATCTTGACGTCTACTCGTTTGAATCATAGTCACCCGAAATACCTGATAGAAAAAAGTGACAGTACCGCTTTTGGAAAAAGTGTTCCGATTACATCTTTCAGAAATTTCTAAGCTTTACTGTGAGTTAGAAAGTGTGGTCAAATTTTAAACTTATATATTAACTCCGCAAAGCATTCAGGGTCTCCGACCAACCAGGGGATTTTTTTAATACAAGGAAACACGTTTATGTGCTAATGTGGTTATTGCATGGACTTTAGTGCAATGCTTCATATCAGTTACACCAAAACTTACAGAAACATCCATAGCAACAACTTGATGGCTAAACATACATATAATGACAAACACTCCATGTTCCCTAGCAGCTACCTGCAAGCATATGCAGTAATACCTGACTAGAAAAAATATATTATCTTTATTTGCATGGTGAAATACTATTTAAAGTAATATTGTGAATAATACCTCATCTGTCTCAAACAAATCTAACAAGGCTGCATTTTCTGAAATCATAGCTTACCTTACCTAGCCTGGAATCCTGAATTGCTTACCCAGAGGCAGTCAAAGTATTCATCCAGTGTGAGATATCCAAACAGGTGGCACTTCAAATTGCTGGGAGGCAATATTACAGGGACATTCTAACAAAATGACTCTAGGAATCACTGGACCAAGAAGGAAGATAAATTATATTGCCTCCTCATATGATTGTGAATGAGAGTCTAGAAGGAGCTGATTATGTTCATTTTCTCTCTCTGAATTTTTATTTTTATTTCCTTAGAGATACTGACTCCTATAACCACAAATAAATGTCAGAAATAAATTTAGAAACCATTATAAAAGTTAATGGTGTGTATAATGTGTAGACTTATTTTTTTAAATTGAATAATACTTTTATATTATAACTCACATCAGTCCATGAACAGTAAGGAGTCAGGTCTATGGACAATTCTGTTCTAATACTCTAAGGAACTAATGCCTACTGAAAGGCCTTGCCCTTAAGTAAGGGAACATCTCATACCCAGTAAAACCAATATGCAATTCGACCAACATACAAACCACATCTTGTCAGAAGTGGGATTCTTATTTCTATCCCGCCTCTTTCAGGGTGTGGTCTGTTGGACAGACTGAGCATCTAAGTTTTGTCCTACATGTCTCAATGTAGGGTTCTATGGGTTTAGAGGACACATGCAGAATGAGGGCACAGGAATAAATGTGCCATAGCAGATTCAATCTGATCATGATAGTCAGAAGGACAAACAAACTGAAAATTTGAATTCATATCCAGTTTTTTACATATACATTGTTATGTTACATATACATTTTATCACTACATATATGTGTGATTTCACATTTACTGTACATACTATGGTGGACAGTTTATATCAAATTATTATTATTCTGCTCAAAAAAAGAGATGATATTTAATTTTCTATTCATTTTCATTAATTTTCTAGACCAGCTAGGTTCAATTCAGCGTTTTGGTGAGCAAGCTTCTAAAGACAGTGGATCACTTCTGCTATCTTAATGAGGAATCCAAGCTCTGTTAATTTGATTAAAGCATATATTCTATGGCCACTTCATTAGGTACACCTTGCTAGTACTGGGTTGAACTACCATAATTCTTCATGGCATAGATTCAACAATGTGCTGGAAACATTCCGCAGAGTATTTGGTTCTTATTGGCATAATAGCATCACACATTTGCTGCACATTCGCCAGCTGCACATCCATGATACAAACCTCCCGCTCCACCACATCCCATAGGTGCTCTGTTGCATTGAGATCTGATGACTGTGGAAGCCATTTGAGTACAGAGAACTCATTATCATGTTCAAGGAATGAGCTGAAAATTATATGAGCTCAGCACATTAACATGGCACATTAATTCACTGTAGCTTCAGTTGTTCTCAGTTGACAGGACTAGCACCCGATGTGGTGTTCTGGTGATGTAAAACATCTGTTTCAAGTGTTTTACGTGTTGGGCGTTCAGAGATACTCTTCTGCATAGCTTGGTTCAGAGATACTCTTCTGCATAGCTTGGTTGTAATGACTAATTACTGTTGCCTTTTTATCAGGGTTAAAAAGGCTAACCCTTATCATAACCTTAAACTCTAAACCTAACCCTAACTGTAAACAAGTCTGGTCAGTCTACTCTGACCTCTGTCATCAACATGGCATTTTTCCCCAGTAAATTGCCACTCACTGGACATTTTTTTCACTGGATTATTTTCTGATCATTCTCTGTAACCCTTAAACTAGTTGGGCGTGAAAAGGTCGAGCAGTTTATGAAATTCCCAGAAATTACAGTCGTGTTAACAAGCATTTGAACAGGTCTACTAAATAAAGTGGCCAGTGAGTGTAAGTGCACTAACAAACACTGATTACATTTTGTTACAATATTCGAGAGGCAGGAATATAAAGAACTGGCTATGATCCCCAGCCAGGCTGCAGCCTGTGTAGGTTGCATGGTCTCCAACTCTCTGTGGGTATCTTCCGGGGTATACTGGTTTCCTCCCACATTTTCAAGATGAGATAAGTTAGTTTGGCCTTGCTGGTGGTTACCACTTTGTGTCCTGTGCTTTTGGATTTCCCTTACAACTCACAACCCTGTATGGTATTAAGTAGATTGTACAGAGTGAGTACAACATCTGACTTTATACATAACCCTCATGCTACTTTCTCACAACGTCTTCTTGTAATTTAAGATTTCAGAATCCCAATCCAAAAGCGGACGGAGCACTTCTGAGATGTGGTGGAAATTAATTAACGTTAATGTCCAGCTGACAAATCCACAGCAGCAAGTGATGCTAAGCCAACAATGATCAAAAATGCGTAACGAAAGTTTCCACCGACCTGCAGGATCATTTCTAAAAAATCTTGACAGCAAACAGGGTTACACTGCTCACAAAAAGTAGGTGTTATTTAATTATGTACGTGATATTTAATTCATTTGACCCTAATTTTTGTAAGCATTATACATTATTCCTAATAATGAGCAATCAGTATTTTTACTTCTGTCTCCTTATTATGATTATTATTATTATTGTTATTATTGTTATTATTACAGTTGAACACGTTGTAGGCTCCCCGCAGTCTGGATAGCTGCAGTAAGGGTTAAAGGAGGCGGATACAGTTGGCGAGTGAAGCGGTGGAGGTGTGGAGATGTCCCGCTGAACAGTTCCTAATCCTCGTGGCTGGAAACAGATCAGCTGAGCTGCAGCGTCTGTTTAACGGCACATTTTAAGCGACTTCTCTCCACGAGGACAGCGAGAGTTACACGCTAACACTCGGCACTTTATTCGACGGCGCTGCTTTGAAGGGTAAGCAGACTTGGTCGACGGGCATTTTTAAACTACGGCATACTCCTCTTGCAGCCTTTCTTACAGCGTATATGCGCCTGGTTGCCAGGTATCAACCTGAAGGAGATCATGCAGTCTGCTTTATTTTGAATGTTTCGTGGCGATGCTAATTTTAAACAAAACGGTAACCTACAGTTTGGCGCTTTTGTTCCTTTATATGCCACTTATCTAACTGTTTGTGGATGCTGTTTATCGCTTTACAAACAACTTGGTCGGTGTATTTTTTACTATTACGCATAAACCGTAACTTAAAGAAAATCAGTGCATATAACGTAATAGCAATTTTCACACATGCTGCCTCGATTGCTTTGCTTAAGGTACTACCTCTGGTTCACAAACAAGTAAGTTAATTGAAGTAAGATCTTGGCAGACATGGTCAGAAGTTTCTGTAGCAGTCGCTTGTCATGGAGCCAATAAAATGTTGATGAATGCTTTTGTACTTGTCGTTAATGAAAGAAGATCCCCGCTTAGTTTATAATTGAGCTAGCTCAATCTGCTACCAGAAACCGAACAAGAGTTTATGCTTCAACCAGAGCCAGACATAGACATAAGCAACCTAAGCAGCTGCATAGGGCCCCCAGCCAGGAGGAGGCCCCAGTGTGGCTAGGGTAAACCCTGTTGTTTCATTCAGTGGTATGTTAAGTTAAAAGCATGAAATGGGAATACTGTTTCAGTGAGCAGCTTCATGATTCAGGAGCTCAGCTAAGCGTCAAGAAGATTGCACAGTATGTGAGAGTATGTGGATGTAATTTACTTTATTTGTGACATTCTCATTATCTGATTGGCTGCTCAGTGGAGCTGCTGAATGCAGCACTCAGTAGCTGTAACCTGCTCTCCAAACTCTGATGGGGGATGGCGGCATAATGTGCAGGTGTGTTTGATTTGGAAAAGCCTGAAGACAACTGTAACAATGCTGAATGCCTTTCTAGAATCACATGTTCTTTTTTATAGAATCATAATCTGATCAAAGATCCATTACGAAAAAGCAGCTATTATGCCTAAATGTAGTGCAAATGAAAACCCATTTTAAAAGTGGCCCTTAAAATGAGTATTATAGTACAGGCCCTATGGACTGGTGCTCTGTCCAGGAGATTGCTTAAACCTGTCACTCTTCAGTGATAGTTGCCAGAGCCAATGTGACTATGTGAGGTTGAAAAGCATGTGCAGTACTGTCCTGGATGTTTCCATATTAATTCTAAAAGTATCTCCAAAGTCTGGAAATTGTATCTAACAATTATTTACAGACTTGATCAGCATTTCAGTGGCTACAATTTTGGTGCATCTCCAGCCATGGGTGCAACACCATCAGGATATCATCTAGGGTCCATGTACTAAATATCTACTAGCCAGCTTACCCTAGTATTTCTAATTAGATTTGATCATGGTTTGTTCATGTAGGATAATGCCAGTACTGTAGTCTGTCGCATTCATGTGGAAAGTGTTGGCCAGATACTTTAAAAGGTTGGAGGACAGGAATGGGGGACAAATGCGCTTCTGATAAGAGTTTCTAAAGGGATTGGGTCAACTTTGTCCCCCAAAGCTTGAGGCTAGAAAAAAATATGTTTGAGCTGTTGACAACCTTGTTTCACTGATGTCCAATCAGCAAATTCCAGGGTTGGGATGCGAGATTGTTTAAGTCAAAAGTCAGGAAGGGGAGAGTTTTTAAACAATGCCATGGCCAAGTGCCAGCTATGAGCTTAATGGGCAGTCTAACATGTATGCGTTATGCCTTCAGACTATTTCTATTTCTACAGCTCTGTCTACACATATGTACTTCTTGTTATGTGCTGTTGATACAAAATACAATGAACTGACAGTTTTTCTTAAGACAGCGCTTTAAAACAGCACAACAACTGCTAATTGCTGCCTCCAGGGCTAGCTAACGATCTGATTATAATTTAGCTCATAATCTTGTCTTAATCTGCTCAAGACGGCCTTATAACCATTATTAAATTACTAAGTGAACATTCCCTGCCTATGTGGTCTTTTGGCTGCAACACTTGGCATACAGAATGGTTATCATCTTCATTGTATAGGCATATTGCCAGATGATGCTCTGCTTCAGTATGTCACAGTACATGTTGGCATTCATGGTTCCTCAATGAGTTGTAGCTCTCAACAGGCAGCAGCACTCATGTAGCCCCAAACCATCACGTTATCACTACAATGCTTAACTGTAGGCAAGACACACTTGTCATGTTTCCAGTAATCCATGTTCTTAGCCTGCTTGTGTTCTGCTTGTTGGTTTTCTTGTATAGAATTTTACCCCTTTAATTCCTATGCAAGTGAAAGGCTCAGATGACAAATTTTCATTGCAAATTACACATCCAGCATTTTTTTTTTTCTGGCAACTGTATTCTGTCAGTTCTATCAGTTACCATCACATTAGTATTTCTCTTTACGTTTAGTGGGTTTTATGGAAGTTATTAGGCAATACTAAAAGGGGTGTGAGATTAGGTGATTGACAGCAATGTCTGTATTGATTGACTGCTCATTCACATGATGATACACTGAGTGAAGATGTGGAGAATATGGTTGGCCCGTTTTACACAGAAAGTTGAATTTAAGATTAAGCTTGAGTGAGTGGGGATATACAAAACATTCATATCTCTCTCTATATATTTTTGTGACTGCAGTTGACCAGGTATTGCTTCCCCTCTTAACCTACTTGTCAAAATGCAGTCAGTCAAAATGTGCATCCCCTCATTAAAACGAGAGGGGGGCGCGCCCTAACGAGTCTGATCAGGGTTTGAACAGAGATGCTGTACTGCCTGCACTCTCTACTGCGCATGCTCTGGCTGCACCCATATAATAATATGCTGACAACCAGCTTGGTGGCTTAAAAATGCATAATGGCTGTGAACGGTGACATATAATCTGTAGTATATACAGTCTATGGTTTAAAAACTTTGTCAAACTGCATACAATAAAATACAATAAAACATTCTTACCTATTGCTGAACACTATAAGATACAATCAGTCATTAAATCCATTAGTCAAATCAATCAGTCCATCAGCCTTTATAACTGCACTCGTCCATAGTGAACCCACTACTGACTGTCTCACATTACTAGCTTTTAGAGGTTACCGATACTTGAAGATGAAGTATCTGCTGGTATCGATAACAATAAAATAAATCGTTTAACCATTGAACTTTTTAGTAGATTTTGATGCATATTTTTATTAGCTATGAAAAAACAAATAATGCCACTACATTATTAAGTAACCAGCATGTAGCTGAAAGCTACAAAAGTAGCTTTTAAAAGTTAAATCCTTATCCACCCACGAAGCAGTTAAACTTAAGTGTCATAGGACACGCATTGGAACTCCAAATGTCCATAGTGAAGCTATTAAGCGCATCTGTATCTGGTAGAACGCTCTTGTTAGGTAGCGGCGGGTAGGCATGCTTTACGTGAAATACAGTTTCTAAGGTCTGTTGCTGCCCTTCATGTATGCTGTTTGCAATACAACTAGCAAAAGTAAGCCATGGAGGAACAACTCAGAAAACGTTTGGAATACAAATTTTCTAAGACCTTGAAAACAGCATCACCTCACTGAACATGTAGAATTTGGCAAAACTAACAACAGCAAAGAGGTTAAAGCTAAAACTAGCGAGAATACAGAGCCAGGTACAGATCAGTAGTCCATGCTCTTTGTTTCACAATGAAGACATTGTTAAACAGAAGAAAATCTGCAATCGATTACTTTTATTTTATTTTATTTATTTTATTGCAGAGAGAATGAACCAAAGACACTTCAACAGTGTTTTGCATTTTTTTTCTTTAATATCTCTGGTTGATGCTGTGTGGGTTGTTTTTTCTTTTCTTTTCTCCACTTTGTCCTAACTTTTGCTGATTTGGGGGTTCTTTAATAATATCGACATTATATAATAACATTAATTTGTAAATAGAATAAAAATAAACTTTGGATAATCAAATGAGCTCATTCATGTTGAAGTTCAATGAATCACGCTTCAAGATATTTATCTGAAAGATGTAAACCTGTCAAACAACATATTCAATGTAACAGTTATAACATAAAGTTGTTGTCACTGTATTCCATCATACTGCTTAGCATGCTTCATTTTAGGATGATAAGAAGATTGCTGGTGTTGCTGCCTCTGACAATAGCCACTGAGCATCAAACTTTAGAGATAAAGATACTGATTTATGATCGGTGTAGGATAAAAAACAAAAAAACACTACAACAATAGAGGTTACTCCACTCTGAAGTTCTTCATCTTCGGTATGTGAGGAGTCCATTCCATGTTCTCCACCACCCTTCATTATGACCCTCACATGTAAAATCCCTGACCACTCTTCCTTAGTTGAGAAGCACTTTGTTTAAGGGAAAGTGTGAGTGGTCTACAAATACTGCTGTATAAATTGGTAGACATTTCTTTAGCCGACTTACACTCCAAGTGCTCACAATTTTTGTGCACGTTCTCTATTGGGGCCAGGCCAGGACCACAGGCAGGCCAGTCCAATACCTAGATATACTAGATAGGTAGATTTTAGTAACTAAATCATGGCTGATGAGTGTATTTCTGACTGACTTGGTATAGAAGAATCCCATACTTTCCAACAAAAGACCAGTTCCACGTATTCGCTATTTAGGACAGGTGTGGACCACAGACCAGTCCAGTACCCTTACCCTATTGTTCCACAGCCAGGCCTTTGTAATGTGTGTAAAGCACCAAACGTATAATCCTGGACATCATGCCACAGAAGACTATAGCATTGTTGGCAGTTGAACTTGCAATTTCCTGACAATAGGGCAGACATCTTAAAAAAAGATGCTGCTCTTTTGCGTGGTGAAAGCTGGCCACCCACAACCCATTATCTGCAAGCTTGCGACCAATCGAAACAGATCTGTATGTCTTACAATGTAGTAAATGCCTGTTTAGGATAAACTCTAAGCTCAAGGTAAATGCTGTCTGTCTGCAAGATGAAGACTTGTGTACTTTGTGAATTTTTAATTTGTTGATGAGCTTGGGCAGTGGTAGGATTCCCATGTTCAGCTGTTTATTTCCTACGCATTTCTAACTAATTTTCCTCCTTCTTTTTAGGAGTAGCAAAGTACTCCGTCAGAGTAGTCCTAGCACTTTGTGTTGGATCACGGTGTTCTAGGGCTGAAACCAAAACACATGTAGTGTTTGCATCCACTTTCTTTCCCTGCCTCTTTTTATGTCTCTTTATCGGTAATGTTTTTTTTTTCTGCTCACACTTCACAAAAACAGTACAGAGTGTTCACTTTGACATTGCCTGTTTTCTTTTAACTGCTTCAGCCACTTAAAAAAGCACCCCAAAAAGCAGACTGTCAGCATGGAGACAATGTCTCGATACAACAGAGACAATGAGTAGTAGAAATCTAATGGTAGAAATTTAGCTTCACCGTTAAAGAAGTGCTGCTCCACTTCATGAAATCATAAGAGTGGTCGGGGTTCACTTCTGACCATTCCTCATGAAGGGCTTGTGCATTGGTTTTATTTTTGCCCTTAAAAAAACCTGCCCGGAGTGCACCATGGCTATTACGGAGTATTTATCCAGTTTGTCTCAAAACTCACTAGTGCTTTTGCTGCCTACTTCCTATGTAGGACATTCTGCTTTCTACTCGACAATGGAACCCTTTACTGGGTTTACAGTTTACTGAGTTACCCATTGTGTCACTGATTATTCACTCCCTTTGCACGCTCTCAACTGCAAACATACTGAACAAGTTTTGGATTCTAGTTTTTACAGCTTTATCATAATTTGTATCTTTCCTTAAAGCTTATTTTTGGAGGAACATTATATATAACAAAGGCAGGCTTTTGCAGAGATGTGACAAACTGAACAGATAGATTGTCCATAGAATCTAATATGAGGAACAACATGACGAAAAATGTATGATTTAGCTGGCAACATTTATTTAATTGATTAAAAAAGTCAGCATTTCTCAGTACAAGGTGCCGTATCCTGTTGATATTCTGCATATTGAGTGCTTGTTTGTAAATATTAACTCTACTTATATGCTATTTCACACGTTGCAGGCATTTGAACTTGCGATGTCCTGATTATAAAGCCACTTGTACAAATACAATTGAACCACTTGGGACCAGGGAACCACAAGCAACATCTAGAGGTCTAAATATACATTTATAGGAATATCTGCTGATCTTGGATGTTCTTGAGTTTTCTCTCTCTCTCCCTCTCTCTCTCTTTCTTTCTCTCTCTGTGTCTGATCTTGGTTTACCCCTAAATGTTTTGGACCTATTGCCTGTGAAGCTGTAAATGAGCATGGCTATAGCCAGTTGTCCAGACTACTTTGTGCACCACCAGAACTACCAGGTGCACTTATTATAAAATTGTCTTTTTGTTTTATAATGCAGTGTTGTTTATTATTTCTGTTATATCCAATTTGTGTTACCATTACAATTATTTGTAAAGTATTCTTCAGACTCCTTTACTGCACACTGCTGGCGTATTTGTCTCACTCCCTGTCCTATAATTCCTTAACCATATCTTCTGCTCTTTATATTATTGGTTGACCGAAATGTGATTTAATGGCCAATGCCGGTATTTAGAGAGCAGGGTGACCAGTAATGCGATATCACAATTTAGCTATTTATTTCTTAAAGAACATTTATTTAAATGTTACTGTCTCTGATTGGATTTAACGTGTAATGGTCTTAACTACAACATTTGTTAGAGCTAATATGGATTTTGTGTGTATCCTGTGCCCCAACCCCACAAATACTATACCAACTGTATACATGGTAGTGGTCTGAGAAGGACATTATCCTTATTATTAACCTACTTTAGCCATGCATGGTGAATTGGTGTAGTAATTACAGATGAAATCGATGTGTAAAGTTTTATTAAACACAGAGTAGATAGTTGTCATGTAATATACTGTGCGTCCATGCATTTTTCGACAAGACCATGCAAAATCACATGCTGCAAACATTTCAAGGTCATTGCTGTGGAAAAAGAGGGTATGGGTACTTGTCTGACCTTCCTGCAGTCCTGACCTGTCACCAAGAGAGTGTGGAGAATTTGAAACAAGAACAACAAAGACCGTGTACTATTGCACAATTTAAGACGTTTTGGTGGGAAGAGTGCAAAAAAATTAACACCTGAAACACTAAATTGCTTGGTATCCTCCGTACCAATGTGTCTCCTAAATGTGGTAAAACAGTAAGGGCAATATTACAAACTGGTAAATGCTTTACTGTCCCAACATTTTTTGGAATGTGTTGCAGGCCCGAAATGCATAAAATGATGTTTATTAACAATCGAAATGGAGTTCACCAGACACAACATAAAATATATCAGGTTCTTTACTGTGTGCAATGAAATACAGTCAAAGGAAGTATAAGGAACACTGCATTTTGCCCTTTTCATACCGTCCCACTTTTTGTTGGTGTATACATCTCGATAATTCAAGACATTTTCACTATCTATGATATTTATCACCATACGTGATTGCAGACAAAAAGCATTAGTAGCGCCAGATTCTTAAAAACTACAATTTAAATTATTCTGCATTATCCCATACTTCGTAAAATGATATACAGTTGATTCCGGTTAATCGGATCACATCGGGACAATATCGTTTTGGTCCTAATAACCGGCTGGTCGGATTAAACGAATGCCCTATACTACAAGACGGGACGTGCTATACAACATATTAAATGTATTAAGCCTTTATTGTGCGATTTACACGTATAGCGAACATACAAACAAGAACTACTGTTGCTTACCAACTTTGTTCATTGAAAAATAAATTTGC